>APFE031432941.1:0-43877 GCA_000404065.3 Pinus taeda | reverse complement strand
AGTGTAATAAATTATAATGTATCATTTATGCTTTATGATTGCACACACACACACACATATATATATATATATTTTCAATATATATATATATTCGCGTTTCCTCGTTTCCAAAATTTTGGGAGGTCGCGTTTCGTATCGCTTCCCGTTTCGGAAACTCGTACCTGTTTCCCCGTTTCGTGCAACTTAGATTAGATGTTCAACAAGCGCAGTCAGATCTTAAGAGACAGTGCAGAGCTAGTTGCAATCAGGGAGTGGGAACAAATAAGTCAAGTTGGATAGGTAGGAGCCCTGTTGTCAACAAAATCTTACTATACTTAGCATGCTTTGACGAATCGAGATAATCTAAGTTTTGTGCGTTGCATCGAAAGAGAAAGTAGTAGAAGCTGTGACTTAAATAAAGATCAAATCCAGGCAGTTGAATCAATATCAAACTCATTCGCCGGCTAGGTAACTAAGCAATGCTAGAGGGGCGCAAATATAGATGCGGGCAAACAGTTAATTAGTAGACAAAGCAAAACTAATGTTGTCAGGGACTCCAATACAATAGTTGTCCTTCTAAAGAATGGGATGTGGATGTAGAAAATCTTGATTTGGATCTCTCTCTTGCAGCCTTATAGTCTTTATTGTACTTGCAGCCTCATATATTAATATAAATAAACGCTGATTTTGAGATTTGGATATATAATAAAGGTTGCTTTTGGATATTCCAATATTTTTATATTCATTATGTGATCATTCATGAGTAAATGTGATGTAAATTAAATCTTAATGTTTAAGTGTAATAAATTATAATGTATCATTTATGCTTTATGATTGCACACACACACACACATATATATATATATATTTTCAATATATATATATATTCGCGTTTCCTCGTTTCCAAAATTTTGGGAGGTCGCGTTTCGTATCGCTTCCCGTTTCGGAAACTCATACCTGTTTCCCCGTTTCGTGCAACTTAGATTAGATGTTCAACAAGCGCAGTCAGATCTTAAGAGACAGTGCAGAGCTAGTTGCAATCAGGAAGTGGGAACAAATAAGTCAAGTTGGATAGGTAGGAGCCCTGTTGTCAACAAAATCTTACTATACTTAGCATGCTTTGACGAATCGAGATAATCTAAGTTTTGTGCGTTGCATCGAAAGAGAAAGTAGTAGAAGCTGTGACTTAAATAAAGATCAAATCCAGGCAGTTGAATCAATATCAAACTCATTCGCCGGCTAGGTAACTAAGCAATGCTAGAGGGGCGCAAATATAGATGCGGGCAAACAGTTAATTAGTAGACAAAGCAAAACTAATGCAGTCAGGGACTCAAGGAGCAGGGACAAAGCAACATGAGATCAGTTGCAATGTAGGTAGAGGTAGCAGTAGTGCAGAGTGGCACAATGCAATGTCAACAACAACGCAGATGCAGGATGATTAAGCGAGAGAGTTAGCAGTTGAATCAGAGTATGCACAATGGTTGTTGGACAGTGAGAGCTAGTTGTATCACATTTGTCAAACATTAGCAGCGTGAGGTGGTCCAACTATAGATTACAAATTATTCATCAGGATGGTGAGTATGATAGTATGGAGAAGACAGGGGAGAACACCTTCCTCGTTAAGAGGGAGTGTTCGTTTTGGTAGTGTTAGACAAGTGTTCTAGTCTCGATTTGAGTTAGAGAGACTAAAGAACATGAGATCTCCAAGAGAAAACACCTAGAGACCACTCAATTAAGTTAATTGATCAATAATTAAATATTTCCTAAGTCTAACTTAGGAAAATTGATTAATTAACAACAATTAATTGATAAAGATCGAGAAAGCTCTAGAGACTCACATGGATTGAGTCTAAGATGATTTTAGCCGTTGATAACGATTTAATCATGGTCGCTGGTGATCTAACGAGAGATTTTAAGAATAGGTCGATGGGTAGAGGAGAAGACACATCGAGGAGACAGGGAGAGCGAGTTCCTTGAATAGATCGAGCTATCTAGTGCAATGATTCAATCCGGAACATCAATGCTTGGGGGAGCAACAACGAAGAGTTATGGAGGATGCTTTCCAGTTTCAGAGGGCAAGGAGAAGGAGGCTGAAATATTTCTGCAAGGAGGCCGAGTAGGCAGTGTGAGTAGCTAGAAACCCCAATTGAAGTGCGGAAAAAGAGGTCGTTTTAGTAGCTGGAGGCCAGGCAGTGCGAATTCCTGGAGGCCGAGTTTTCTCAGTGAGGTTCAAGCAGGCAGAGGGAGGCCAAGATTATTTACAGAAGGGAGAAAATTTCTCCAAATTATTTTGCTGGAGGCTTTCTAGTAAGGCATCCAGATTATTGTACTCAGATTTTGCTGCTACATAATAATAATAAAAATAAACCCTCATCTGTTGCGCTGGTTTCACCTTTGGGGTTTTTCAGGGGACTTCTGTCCAAAAATATTGGTGTCATTTTAATTGTTTGTGTGCTTCTATTATTTGAGTTCCAACATTTTTTTATTTAGCGCAAAATTTATTTGTGAAAAATTGTAGTGTGATTTATTCAATATTAATCAAAAAATTAATAAACTGCTAACCAGTTAGAAGAATAAATTCTAGTCTCTGCAATTTAAGGAAATTTCACAATTGGAGATGAAATATGATTGTGGCTGATGGAGGAGATGATGGTGCCTTCCCCCTAGCCCTTCGAGGAGACAGCCTTGGAGACAACCCTGCAACATCTCTAACGTACAAATGGACGCTTGGAAGAAATATATGAAGGCATATTTGAAGAAATGGGGGCTGGTCTTTCGGTGGGTTCTCACTAGAGAATAGAGTGGTCTCTCTTGTGTGGGTTGGCTCTCGTCACTGATAGTTGCAGCATGTGGAAGTTGTTTGGCGTTGGTAGTAGAAGATAGAATGGTGTCTGAGTTGGTATGCAAAGCCCTGTGCATGAGTTAAATCCTTGTGAATGTGGGTGAATCCCCTGTGAATTGTGTGCAAGGCTAATGGACTGTGTTGTTTAAGCTCGTGTGATCAATGAGTGGCTATCGCGGGTTGTTCACTGCAGGGGTTAACCCTGAAGTGGGGCTGGGTATAGCGGATAAGACAAGCTTTAAATAAATTCATTTTAATATATGCGGGCTTGGAATTTGGCCTTGGAACATATTTTAAGTGGGTTTTATCTTAATCCAGGAAAGCACCAAAGTTCAGTAAGCGGCTCCAACCTGTCAAGAAGACGAGGACACTAATCCTTAGCAAGCACCAACTTATAGTAATAGCAGGGTCTAACTTGAACTCTGTAGATTTTTCCTTGGCACTTCAGAATCAGGGGTATGTCGAAAACACGATCACAAACACACTAAAATGCCACAACACAAGCACTTTGCACAACGGAAAATGTACAACAGTGAATCAATGTATTGCACAAGACAATTTTTCAACCCAAAACTTGTTATATTACAACTTTAATACAACAAAGATAGGGCTCCTGTACTAGCATAGTTTTAAAAAATGGTCGTTCCGAAACGGAAACGGCCGAGTTGGTCCATTCCATTGCCCTCCGGAGTGACCCGGCAGAAAAAACGGCTCGGTTGGCAGAGTCAGCGATGACTCAGACGAGTCATTGAATGCAATGACTCGGCCGAGTCATGGCTGACTTCGGCCAACCGAGCCGTTTCCCGTACTGACTCGGCCGAGTCATAAACAGCGGCTCGTAACAGTGATTTAATATTATTTTAATGAAATTTTAAGGGGTTTGCTGATTGGTAAACCCTATTTAACACACTCAAATGCTCTCATTCTCTCACAACAATCTCATGCATTTGAGTGAGAACTTCTTTGAGGGTTAGTGAGTAGTTCTTGAGCTTGTTTTTGGAGCAGCAGTGAGGAGTCTTGGGGGAGCATTATAGTTGGAGTGAGGAGCTTCTTTGGCAGCCATTTGGAGCAGCATTGAGGAGCTGATTCTTGGAGCAAGCTTGAGGAGGCAGTTTGTGGCTGGAGGGATTTTTTTTCACCTCTATAAATCTGTTTTTGCTTATTAAATTTTAAGTGCATATCTAGAAAGCTTAGAGAGTGTTTTTTGTCAAATAAATGAACATTGAATCAAGGTTTTTTTTTTTTTCATTTTCAGATTGTTTGCTTTTATTTCCTATTCAAAAAATGGCACCTAAAGCAAGAGATCCTGCTTGGGCATATGTTGAAATGGTTTATAGTCAAATGCAATGCAAATTTTGCCATAGGAAAATTAAGGAAGGTCCGGCGGGCATTAATAAGCTGAAGCAACACTTGGCAGGGATTAGAGGCCAAATTACCCCATGTACCTCACCAGAAATTGGGGAGATTAAGAAGAATTTGTTGGCCAGCATTGAGAAATTTAAAGAAGATAAGGCTAGGCAAAAAGACATACAGGCTGAAATTGGGAGGAAGAGGGAGATACAAAAAATGATGGTTGCCAACCCCCATTATGATTTTGAGGGTTCTTCCTCTATCCCTCAAACCAATGCATCCAATCCTTTCCGATATGTTCCTCCCTCTTTTGGTTCTATTCAAGATAAGGGAAAGGGTAGAATGAAAAAGGGTGATGTGACTATCAAAAGTTATTTCACTCCGGCCTCCTCTCCATCAGATGCACATGGTCTTGAAATTTTTAAACCTCAAATGCAACCCACTTTAGATGACCATTGGAAGAAGGAATTGAGGGAGACTGCTTGTGATTACATAGCTAGATGGTGGTATGATGCTGATATCCCCTTTAATGCTGCTCGTTCACCATATTATGAGCCTATGTTTGATGCCATACATGCTGCTGGAAAAGGTTTCAAAGGCCCTACTATGCATGAGCTAAGGGGGGTTCGTTTGCAGAAAGAAATTCAATCCATTAATGAGTATTTGCAAGAGTTCAAGAACTCATGGGCGAGAACAGGGTGTACAATCATGTCAGATGGATGGACTGATCAAAGAAACCGTACCATCATAAACTTTCTTGTATTCTGCCCACAGGGAACCATGTTCTTAAAATCAGTTGATGCATCTGATAAGGTAAAAAGATGGCCACTTGCTGTTTCAGCTATTGGATCAGGTTGTTGAGAAGGTGGGGGTGGCTAATGTTGTTCAAATCATTACAGATAATGCCTCTAACTATGTTCTTGCTGGTAAACTGTTAGAGGAAAAACAGAAGACCATCTTTTGGACCCCATGCGCTGCACATTGCATAGACCTCATGCTTGAGGATATTGGAAAATTAGATTGGGTCAAAAACACCATAGATCATGCCTAAAGCATAACAAAATTTATCTACAATCATACATTGATTTTGAGCCTCATGAGGAAACACACTGGGGGCAAGGATATTATTAGGCCTGCCATCACTAGATTTTCTACACATTTTTTGACATTGCAATCTATGCTTTCCCAACATAGAAACTTGCAAAAGATGTTTTCCAGTGATGAATGGAATCAAAGCAATTGGTCTAACAAACCGGAAGGCAAAGAATTGAAAAGGAAAGTCTATGAAGAAACTTTTTGGAGAAAGGCAACAGAGATTGTGAAGCTTGCTGAGCCACTAGTTAAGGTGTTGCGGTTGGTGGATGGGGAAAGGTTGGCTATAGGCTTCATTTATGAGGCTATGGATCAAGCAAAGGAGCAAATAAAGACGGTATACAAGGATAGAGTGGCAAAGTATGGGCCCATTTGGGCAATCATTGGTGAAAGATGGAACAATCAACTCCATCGCCCTATACATGCAGCTGGGTATTTTTTGAACCCACGGTATCATTATAAAGCTAAGGAGTCAGGAGCTTTGAGGGGGGAGGTCAGAGATGGACTGATTGATTGCATTGATCGCATGATCCCATTGGAGTCTGATCAGCTGGAGATACAGCGACAGGTCACAACTTTCAGCAATGCATCAGGTATCTTTGGGAAGAACCTAGCAAAGATTGCAAGAGAAGCAAATGAGCCAGGTAAACAAAAATTTCAATTTTCAAATTCTTAATAGTTTTACTTTTTTTTTAAAGTTTGTTAAATCTCTTATAATTTGAAAGTTAGATATAATTTGTAATTTTGTTGAGCTAACTCATTACACTCCTATGTTTTTTGCATCACAATGGTGGGAGGCCTTTGGTGGCCATTGTCCTGAATTGCAAAGGTTTGCAATTCGTATTTGGAGTCAAACTTGTAGTGCATCTGGGTGTGAGTGCAATTGGTTTGTCTTTGAGAGGATTCTCACAAAGAAGAGAAACCGTTTGGATCAAAAACAGTTAAATGATCTAGTTTATGTCCAATACAACCTCCGGCTCAGACGAAACCATTTGCTGAACAAAATACCTGATTCAGATCCCATTGTGTTGGAAGACATTGATCCAACATCAGATTGGGTAGTGGAGAGTTGTCCAGTAGAGTTTGATCCTGATGAGGATCTTGATTTAGATTTAGATATCGAGACATCAATTGAACTTGAACATGTTGTCCAGTTGAATGTAGGTTCCAATCCACCAGCCTCAGTCTCACAGCCAGCAAGGACTCCAGTTGTAGGTGCTTCCTCTGCTCAGCCACGACAGAAGCGCAACTGCGTATCTACTCTATCTCAGCTTGCATCTGCTGCAGTTGCACAACCTGCTAGTGGTACTACTTCTACAGTTGCAGTTGGAGATGATGATGATGATGAGGAGCCATGGGGCTCCCTGTCGGACTCTGATGATGATGATCCAGAGATTGATCGACATGATCTTGGCTCCTCTGGCAGTAGCTACTAGCTAGTAGTACTAGTATTGGAGTCTGGTCACCGTCACAGTTTACTTTTGTTGTAGAGGCCATTTCTAGCCTCCTTGGTTATGTATTTTTTGTTTTGAGTCTTTGATCATGTATGATAGTTGACTATGTATTGCCATTGGGTACCATTTTGATATAAGGGATTGGTTCATGAGCCTACTTTGATCATATGTTGTCTTCCATCTATATTATAAAGTTGTGTGTTTGGAAACATGAATGAAAATCTTTAAAATTATGTTTAAAATCTTTAAAATTATGTTTTTTTTATAAAAAAAATATATATTTACTGTATTTTTTACAACGACCAAGTCATTGAAATCGAGCCGGCCGAGTCATTACCGTTTCGGAGTCGGAGTCGGAGTTTTAAAACTATGCGTACTAGGGAGCAAGGCCCTTACAATTAGCCCTAATACAAGGACAACTAGGGCTTGATCTCATCAACGTATGACTATTAGTCTACACTTGAACAAGATGCACTTGACTTGTTGAAGGAGCGCGCAACTCAACCCTTTCGATCCATGTACCTTGAACTCCTGGCAGATCCTTTGCCACCTCTCCTGCTGCTCACAAGTAGTTCTGCAACTTCAGAAATGCGTGTATCGTCAGCTCACCAAACTGCCTCTATCAATCACTCCTGCTGCTCCAAGATGACTGGACTTAGGCCTCCAACATACTGCCCACTATTTGTCCACTTGCTCCACCAAGGTGACTGTACTTAGGGCTTGTATCAACTGCCCTCACAACAATCTACTTGCCCACCAAGATGACTGTACTTTAAAGCTTACTGTGACAACCCACTTAACAGTGACTTGTCACACAAAATCACATAAACTCGGGCACACTTGGCAGCCCACACAATAATGATTTTATCACATCAAATCACTGTGACTAAGGCATATACACAGCGCCCTCTAATTGTCCTTTTGCTGCTCCAAATTGACAGTCTTTAGGGCTCCAACCAAATTGCCTTCCAACAGGGACAAGGCGCTCCTTTGTCACTACATAGAGCTTTTCAAAGTCTGCTACAACACAGTGAATATTCACACACAAAATCACTATCAATTTCAGCAAAACACAGTGATTTTGTTTCCTCCAATTCACTGTACACAAGCATGCAACACTGCTGACCAAACCTCCACGTAGTACAGACTTCTACTAGGCAACCACCTTTGCAATCATCACCACAGAAGACCCAACCACAACCTTTTCAAGACTCTCCACACGGTACTGAAAATCTTGGCCCTGTGCATTCACTTTACTGAGATTTTTGGCCCTCTGTTAGGGCTCCTGCAACTGCTTCACGACTGCCCTAACTGGGCCTTGACAAATCTCATATACACCTGCAGTTACACCTCTGCTAGACCCTTTATTCCTGTGCATTATCATGACAGAACTCAGCCCTCATACCAGCACCTTAACATGTCACTGTTCAGCGGATTTAAAGGACTCGGGCCTCTCTGAAGCAACAGAGCTAGCTTGGGCCTGATCACGAAGATAACCCGCTGTCATATGCACAAAATCCATGTTTAGCTATATGTCCAGCAGCTCCTAATCGTTGACCTGTACCAGAACATAGAAACAAGAAACAAAACTCGTCCTTATCCTTCTTTCTAGCTCATCTATAGGGCTGCAGGTCCTCAGGTTAGTCTTCTCTTGGATGAATTGCACTTGTGGAGTGTGACAAATGATTTCAATCTCTCCTCTACCTATAGTGTCTTTGGTGGTCTCACATTTCACCAAGGGGCATGACCTTTAGCCCAAGCTGACCTAAACAAAACTTGCTCAACCACCATTTGCCATAGAAATAAAATCCATTTCATTTATCTTTCACCACATCATTGAAGCCTTAGGTGCCCCCCAGCCCTTCAAGGATGCCCAACATGCTTTCAATGAATAAACTATTAATTTTCCTCCTTGGTCTTGCACCTACAACCTTGGGTACAAAACACATGGCTTGGGTACATTGCCCCTGAAGCTCCATTTTCATGGGTTCACTCAACACAAACCCAGCACCCCAGGGGTTGTGGAAGTACCTCCCAAGCTACCAATTTCAACAAACTCAGCTTTAAATACACCAGAACTTGGACTTCAAATCAGGCCTTAACTCGGCCTTCAAGACTCCACAACTTGGCCTTCAAACCAAGCATGAACTAGATCTTCAAATAGCATATCTCTGTCCTGAAACTCAGCTTTCAAACAACAAAACTCGTTCCTTGAAACTTGGCCTTCAAACAACAGTACTCAGCCTTGAAAAACAAACCGGAAACCCTTCCCAAGAACAATGCCAAAAACCCTTCAAAAGATGTGCCAAAACCTTTCCACAGAAAGCTGCTTCAACTCGGCTTCATTTCACTTCTGCTTGCTTCTTGAGGTATAAACTTCGGACCTGCTCCTTTGCTCTCCTAAACACATAACCGAATGCTTGAGTAGTGGTTAGAAATGCTCTTTCTTGCCTATTTATAGTGCGTTTGGATGCTGGGTTAAGGTTGACTTGTCCACTGGCTGGGCCGGTTGGTGTAACTAGCAGAATGTATAGTCAATATTAAAAAATTCATTTCTTCTCAATTGTGAGGAGTTAGAAGGCGTGCCATATATCATTGGAAAGGTCTCAGAATAAGCTTTCCAACCATATGTTTTATGCTCCCATTTGAGCTATGTAATTGGAGTAAAAATGCCTTCAAAGATAGGTTATCCAAATGGGGCCTGCTTGTACATTGGTTGGGTCATCTTGATAAAATATTTCATGATCTCCTCATTCCTGTGGAATTAGAGGGAGTGCCATATACCATTGGAAATGTCTCGGAATTTGCTATCTGACTATGTAATTTTCTCTTTCATTTGGACAGCCTGTGACATCAATAACAACCATTTTCAACAGCAAATACCTTTCAAATGTCAATCTCTTTGCCAAGTTTCTAGTTTGAAAGTGGAATTCTTGGAAGCATTTGCGATATATTTCCTAATATATAGTCCCAACAATGCTAGAATAATGCATTTCATTAATGATTTCACCATTCTGTCATTTCATTAATTATCCAGATCAGCATGAAGATGAGGTATAATTAAAAGGTCTCTTTACAGAAGCAAATTGTGTGCTGCAGTATAAAAGAACAGTACTGATCAGATTAAATGATACTAAATTCTCTTTGTTTGCTTAGTAGGATATGTGTGCATATGCTTGACTTGGTGGTCAAAATTTAGGTGGCAAGGTCTTTGCAAATTATCTAGTTTGAAAATGGAATTCTGGAACATTCTGCAATATCTTTCCTTGTGCTGAAGCTTTTGGCAGCTTGCATATATGGCTTTGCCTTCAAATTATCTGTGGTTTTCACCAATGCTAATGACTTCCTAGCAATTTAACGTTTTAGATGATATGCATTTTTTCCTTGTCTGCTGACCTTTATCTGGTGTTGGTCAGTTACCTTGAGCTTTTTTCTGTTAACTTGCAATGTTGACAGAGCTTCACACTTACTTTTTCTTTTCTCAAGTTGGGACTAAGGACGGTTGGCAATATTGCTGTTGGTAATCACTCCCTTTATTGGCAGTCCCATATTATGTTTGCAGCTTTGATGTATTTTCTAGCCCCATTGACCTATTCTTTTGGTCACCTGTGCAGTGTGGACATGAACAAAATTATTTATCTTTATGTTTATTTTCTTCCAAGTTAAACTCTTACTCGTACTCTTTTACAGTGTGTGAAGAAATTAAATTTTACTAATGTTTTGTTGATTATTCCGAATAACTACTATTATAACCCTAATTTACTTTCTTTTCAAGATAAAAGTTGCATTGTATATTCAAGAGAGAATATAGCACGCATTCTTCATGTGCAATCCACTTGTCTAAAGGAAAACATTGCCAAACACAACTTATAGCCCTGGAATAATAGGCACACGAATGCTTGGATTCTATTCAATCTGAGTATTGCTTTCCTTTTTGTTATTTGTGCAGAATAACCTGGAGGATTTATACAGTCTCCTTCGGTTTCTTCGTGTTGAGCCGTGGAGTAACTGGGGCTGGTAAATTTTATATCCTGTATCTTCGTCCCTTATTATATTAAAGGATTATTACTATTTCATTTTCTTCAGAATTGATTTTTGGCATGCTTATTCAGCTAGAAGTGGATAGTCTCTAGGTTTTTTTTCAAATGCAATTACATAAATAGTTAGTTTGCTAGGGGTCCATTTCTTGAAGGGGCAATGAGTTAATAAATCTGGAACAAGAATGACAGCTGACATCATCTGGAAGAAAAGTTTCTGCCTGTGTTTTTTGAAGCAGGTTAAACTTGTATTGTTAGGGTGTCATTTATGTCTGAGTTAGATAAGAGATTCTGTCACACCATAAATCAGTAACTGTTTGTGTAAGTTGAACTTGTTGCAGCTTGTGTTGTGAATGCACTAATTGGGGTAATGCACTCCCTGTCTGGATTTGCAATGCCATTTAACATATGTCATGTGGTGAATGATTGGAGTGGAAGTGGGAAAAAGAAGTTCTATTTTCATTCATGGCTTGGAGAGAGCACTGTTTTGAAGTGTTTTCACCTCAACAGGGTCAAAATCGGGAAGGCATCTCTTATCAAGATTTGGCTAAATAGAATATGATGATATTTCATGGACTGGAATGGGCTATTGGCGTGTGACCCAGAAGTTGGCTTCTGAAGCTTACCTCAAGCAAAACAAATTGCCATAGGTGGATATTCTGTAAATTCTTTCAGCTACTCTTGGATTGCATTGACTTACAGCCAGGGGTTTTGAAATGAAAGATTGTTTTCCTCACTATTTTGTGGATAGACAATTTGTACAAGCTTACAACAAAGTTACAATCTTGCACCACATCACCTTCCATTGATATAATGTCCGTCAAATACATCGAAAGCATGATAGGATCTTCACAGTAGTATATAGGTACTAATTTGCCTGTACTGGATTTATCTATGCCATATATTTGGTGAATATATCTAGTTGAAGCAAATCTGACCTGTATTTTCATTACCTCTCCTTTCTGTCTAGTACAGCTTACAATAGCATCCTTGACTATTTAAAAAATGCAAGTGAAATTTCATAGAATATTATTGGCATCACTGCTAATAATATTTTGTTGGTGTTTAGAACATTTATTGGAAGGGAAATTATTTTCTTCAGAAGTTGTTTGGCATGGATTGATATTCCTGATATTAATAGATGTTGAAGAAAGTGTAACTTGGTTAGGTCTTCATAAATGTACTTCTGATATTTTTATTTATTCAAGAATAAATATTATTTTTGTTATATTTATCAATGAGTTTCTTGCTCATTGAAGTAGGTCAAGCACAGAAATAAGTGCTTCTAGGAAGTCTGAGTCAATGTGTTTATTGAAGACCCTATGTATATATTAGACACTATGTATAAACTTGTATAAGAGTCAAAGGAAATATCTCCAAGCAAATTCAAGTCCTGTCCATGCAACGACATTTCCTAGCAGCAAAAATGATGAAGAAACACCAAGTCAGCCTACAGTCAAGTCGGCCTAAAGGAGGGACAGTCCTCTATATGTAGAGGCTGTCCACTCCCTCATAAAGACCAATACTCACCTCTGAAATCAGCGAGCAAGAGAAGTCAAGGAAAAGTGAAGAAGGACGAAGTTTAAGGAGTCTCCAAGTGCAGTGAAGAAAAGCGAAGTTTTGGGACTGTTTTTAGGGCAAAGTACAGTCACACGTACGAGAAAATGAGGGCAGTCTGCGGTTATATCAGCAGCAAAATCACAGTCATATATTCATCTTGGTTTGGGCTTGAAACTTAGGCCTACAGGGCCTCCCACTAGAGTGAAGAACAGACTCTCATACGAAGGAAAAATGAACCAAATACACTACTAAACCTCCCACATGTGCGAGAATTTAGAGCTGCAGAACTGTCATATCAAGTCTGTACCTACACATTGAAGAAGGAACCAAATACACTACTAAACCTCCCACATGTGCGAGAATTTAGAGCTGCAGAACTGTCATATCAAGTCTGTACCTACACATTGAAGAAGGAGCTCGGTTAGTCAAGAAGAATGAAGAAATCCTTGGAAGCAAAGGGTCTTGGTGTGTATGTGTTGCATTTATATTAAAAAAACATCCAGAATGCAAAATGATTTGTATAATATATGAAACATGCACATTTGTAGACAAGTCAAGATAGATATGGCATCCATAGTACATTAAAGCGACATCTATATGTTATAAACTTACGCCTGTTTGCCTTATATACTTGACTTGCTCACCATGAGAATCTAGAAAGAGTTAGCTCATATAGACATTGAGGAGAGAGTATGTGATGCCGAGAGAGTCTTTACAACCTTACCAGTTGCCGCTGGACAATGTGTAATATTCCTAGTGGAAAATTTACAATGATAACAAAGACATGCACAAATAAATAACACAAAATTTCAGAAATGCATACACATAAACCAAAAATTTCTGCAAATCCCCACACTGGCCAAATTTTATTAATAATATCGGCTGTGGTACAAATGAGTTGGAGAAAGTGCACCCGGGCTAGCACAAGGCAAGCTACAAGCACCAGGTGATGAGTACAAGAAAGCCCAGCGACTGCACAGCTCCTCTAGAAAAATGCGCTGCTGCTCCAAAATTGCATCGCTGCCTGACTTCGCCCCCTGATTTGCCCACTCTAAGAGTGCTCAGAAAATTCTAGGAATTTGGAATTGTGATCCTTGCCCAAAACTCAGAAAAACCCAGAAAGGGTGTCCCTTGTTTCCAACCTTCAAAAATTGACCCTTCACTACTTGGCCCTCCTCCAAATACGAATTTTGTTGCTGTCATTGATCTTGTCAATATCTGCACTCCCAACTTCAACAAATCCTCTTCAAATGGCCCTCCAAATGATCTGCCATTTCTCTAGCTCCAAAATCCCTGGAATAATGTTGCCCCAACAAATCTCACTCCAATAAATTGCGCAATCAGAGGGGATGGCCCTCTTGTCTATAGATGCTCTCTACACCCCTGAAATGGTGAAAGGCTGCTCTTGCAGATTCTCCAGGCAATTTCCTTACAACCCTGCTCTACAAATGCCCAGTGTTTTCTCCCTCTACGTAGTGCTGGCTCTTGGACTGCGTATTATGCTCCAGAAATGCACATGACCTGCGATTGATACTTCTTCCGATCTTGGTGGTGAAGGAAAACCCTTTGGGTGGCACTAAAAGTCTACCAAAGAAAGGTTGAGCTTCTCTCCTTGGGAAGCTGTTGTGCTAAACAACACAATGTTGGCTCAACTAAATAGCTAAGGCAATTTCGATTTTCAAATAGACAAAAGACCCCTCTTGCTCCCTCATTCCTTCCTTTTATAAGTGTTGGCCATGCATTCCTTGTGGGTCCCTTCACAATTTCGATTTTGCCTTAAGGAATTTGAATTCCCTTCCTCCCAAAGTGCGTATTTCAAGTGGACCCCATATTCCACTAGCATGCTGTTAAAGTCACATGGAATGTAAACAACAAAGGCGGATGATAAACCTTGAAATCATTATTATTGACATGATATGCATTTATAATACATTTGTGTGACCGTTGGGTTCCACATCTCAAGGTCTCTTGGACTCTCATGGCTGTCCACATTCTACACCAACCCATAGAGGATTAGGTGTCCAACATTCCGCCCCTTAATCCGAAGGGGTATGTGAGTCCAAGAAGAGAGCTATAATACAAAATGTGCAAAAATGCATGGCAACACTAGGTTGAATGTGCTCTCTGAAATGTTGGTATAAGGGGGGTGGTTAAAGGATGACCACCAACACCAGAACGCTTAGTGCAGTTCTCGGAACTCTTCCAAGTTTGGCATGAAGTTGAGGTCTTCTACTGGAGGAAGTGCTCCTAATGTTTTGAAGAGGAAAACCTTCAACCTTGAAAGGGAGGTCTCACCTCGCATAAAAGGAAGAACCTCAACCTGAAAAGGGAGGTCTCAACCTGTGATGGTTTAAGGATGACCAACAACTCTGGAATGCTTAATACAATTCCTGGAACTCTTCTGAAACTGGCGAGAAGCTGAAGTCTTCTGCTAGACGAAGTGTCCCCAATTCTTTGAAGAGGTATCACCGACCGAGGGCATGCTCAGTGGCATTTTTGTCTCTGGCTACAACTCTGAATTTCGTATGGCAGGTTGTGGCTCAAGCTCACTTGCTGTGGCTTTAAAGCCTGTAGATGACCATCACTTCCCCCCTTGTCAGATACAAGGTGAGAAGATGAAGTGATCTCCACTGCAAGATTTTTCAATATTTGAGAACAAACCCTGTTGTATGAGTGAAATATCTTCTTGGCTGTTGAAGCCCATTGCCAAGAAGCGATCCATGCAAGATGAATCTTTGTTCTTGCAGGAGGTTTTTTTTGAAGCATATGTGTGAATAATAAGTATGTTGACCACAATGCTTGCATGGATGAAGATTAAATGATCTTTCATATGGCCAACTCGGTCACAGTGTTGGCATTTCACAATTTGTTTTTGTTGTTGTGGAAGAGGAGCAGAATCTCGAACAATTGAAGGTGAACTGTCATGAAGAAATCCTGCACTCTTAAACTGGATGGGCCTTGAGTAATCTGGGATGTGAAAGGAAACCTCCTTATCATATCCAAGTCCGGTTTTGAGCTTGTTATGGACAAGCTCTTCCCAAGGTTTGATGATGGGCTTAGGAAGTGGAACCTAAACATTTACATCGGCATGCAAATCTGCTTCTTCTTTGGGCACTAGATCTGAATCAACTTCATATTGTTGCTGCTGATGGGAGTCTGTATGAACAAAAACCAGTCTAGAATGGCAACTCTTCTATTTTAATTTATCTCGTTGGAAGTGAGATTCTAGCTGCAAAAGTTCAATCTTTTCATGTGCATCTTGTAGGCATATTTGAATATTAGCAAGAGTGGTTTTGCTGATTTTTACTGTATTATGAATAGTAGAATGTATCAATGTCTTTAGTAACTCTAATAATTTTTCAATGTTCGCCATTTTTAGATAGAAGTCATGTTTAAATAAGCCTACTGGAATGAGGCTAAACAAAACATGTTCACGGTGCTCCAGTGACACAGCACGCTGCGAAGGCTAAAGTATCCAACACAAATGTGTGGGCTCTTGTGTTCACTCTCTGCTTGTGTCTTATAATGATTGTGCAAGGTATATTTTCCCAGGGCAATGCTGGTCCTCAGTTCTCATCAGGGGATCCAATGCAGACAAGAAACTTCTCGCTTGAGTTCAATAAGAATTATCGTCCAAATTCAAGAAATCGAGAACCTGGGCAAACAATAGAGAAGAACCAACCTTCTGATTCTCTATCTGATCCTGAACCTGGAATCGATGAAGCGATACATGTTCCACCAAATCTAAGCTCTTGAACTCTGTACAAATTATTTTTTTTGATAAGCGCAGTCAAGTTTCAAGCCTTGATAAACGCACGAGGATTCTTTTAAAGTTCAAACTCAACAGCTTGTCATTTGTTCTTCTATCCAAGGACTCATCTGCTCTTTTAATCCGATAAAATACCCTTATTCTATCTAATTGAAATAATTCTCTCACTAGAATTGTCTTCTTTCTTTAGCGCGAGCAGGTCAATTTCTCTTATCTCATTTACAAAGAAACTAGATGTAGCCCTCACATTAATCTAATGCCTCCTATTATGCATTGCTGAACATATTTCAATATAAAGAATCTGTCTTCATTATTGGAAATTGCAGCCAACGACGGATAGCGTGAGATTTCAACTGAATAGAACAATTGTGTTTTTAAACAAAGTCCGTCTCATATGGTGAGAAGTTACAAAGTATGAGTATTAGCTGGTGAAATTCGAAGGCGCTTGGAAGCTGCTGCCATAGATGGATGGTGCAAACTTGCAACCATCCCTCGCTGAAAATGGAGAGTCAATGTTGAAGGTCTGCACGTTGGAGTATGGAGTGCAAGATAATAACTCAACGCACATTACACATCACTCGCTGCTCTACTTAATAGACCTCCCTTTCGAGCGCCCCTTGATTCCAGGCAGAATACGTTCCCATCGACAATGACAATGGCATCATGGCTGATGGTGACAGATCACGACAGGTGTGGACGTACCAGATAGGTGTTTAGACTGCACAACTACCCAACCGTAATGCAACATCACTTGGACAATGTCTGAGCTTCTCTCTTGATACGCTGGAGCTCAACAATAGCATTCATAACAAAAATTACGTATTCAAGCAGCAAATACCTAACACAAAGGTTACCAAATATGCTTCATGCTTTTGGAAAAACTTTCGAACAAAATCTTTGCACCTCAAACACTTCATCTTTCTAATAGTGACGGAAATGGTTACATCAAATCCATGCACTAACAAGGTAGCCAACTAGAATACCTAAAAAACCAACAATCAAACAAAACAGGATGGAAAAGCAAGAATGTGTGTTTCGAGTTCCTCGACGCATTGATTCCAATTCTTGACGTAGTTGTTGAGTTTGGTTCACAACTGTGTATGCTGATCCCTGCTCTAAGCTAAACCATTTCAAGGTGAGGAGCGTTATGTGAGGAGGAAACCGGAACGACGGGAGTGTTGTATTTAAAAACACACAGTCAAAATGAAAACTGGTGGTGTGGCAACGTGGAGTAAGCGTTATATGACAACGTTTAATGGTCAGGAATGGCGGTTTTTTTCTGCAGAGTGGTGGTATGTCAGCTTTTACAGTTAGCAAAGAATATGACCCGTTATCTCCATCTTTACGAGGTTAACCGAACCAACAGACAAAACGACCTGTTCAAACCGTTCAAAGCCTCATTTGCCTTCGCCAAACATTCCGCGCAATTATAAACAAAGGCTCTTGAATGCTGTTTAACAGCAAGCATCTCCCATTCTGACGGTCTTCCGTTCGCTGTGGGCTGACATGAATTCAGTACAATACTTTCACCTTCCTGCCCTCTCTCAAATGGGGTCAGTCAAGCGCCGATGACTCAGCCTGCCCAGAAGCGGAGGAATCGATGGGACCAAGCTCAGGACCAGGAGAATGCTGCCAAGGAGGAGGTGTATACTTCTTCAGGATTGTGCGAATACAGATATGACAGACAGTGCGCGAATACAGTGATGATAGACAGGCTCATGTGCGTTTCTCTCTTGGACCATGTAACTCTGACCAATAACACTTAGTGCCCCCGTCTATCGCATGCAAGCGCTCAGGGCAGTGCTATTGAGGGAAGCTTAGGGCAATGCTTTTCACAACTAATGGCAACAGTGTGAAGGCAGGACATCGCGTTTCACGAATAATGGCAGAGAGAGGAGTTACATAGGCATGGAATGCAACTAAAGTTTAGCTGATAAGATATTCATCAAATGCAAGACTGATAGCCCAACTTTCATGCACATACAAATCACAAAATCAATGGCTTAGAATGGAGCACGACTAGGAGAACATTGGCTCTGATACCATGTTAAAATCACATGGAATGTAAACAGCAAAGGTGGATGATAAACTTTGAAATCATTATTATTGACATGATATGCATCTATAGTACATTTGTGTGACTGTTGGGTTCCACATCCCAAGGTCTCTTGGACTGTCATGGCTGTTCACATTTTGCACCAACCCATATAGGATTAGGTGTCCAACACATGCAAATAAAGCATTCCTCTTATTTTCTCCACCAAAATTTGCCTTGAGCTAGTATTAAACAAAATTGTCAAAATTAATTTTCCCAACATTAGGAAAATTTAGGAACATTACAGTCCTCCCCTCTCAGATGTTGCTTGTCCCCAAGCAACTGTAAAATTGGAGGCTGTAAATTCTGCTCATTCTCCTATGTAGCGTCCTCTGTTAAATCTTTCCACTTGACCAAAAGCCCCTTGACCACCCTATTTCTCAACTTCCTCTCTTGGGTCTCTAGTATAAGCTCTGGTGTCAGAATCAAATGCCCCTCATCATCCAATGGAGGCAACTCGGTTGCTGCTATGATTTGCTGTCCCAATGCCTTTTTTTAGGCATGAAACATGGAACACATTATGAATCCGGTTCTTTGAAGGCAACTCCAGCTCATAGGCCACCTCACCTACCCTCTTGATCGCTCGGTAAGGCCCATAGAAGTAGGGTTGCAATTTTTCCGCACCCTTTTGCTTGAGTGAATATTGGCTGTATGGCTGCAAATTTAGGGAGGCCATGTCCCCTACTTCAAATTGTCTCTCCACCTTGTGTTTATCAGCGTATATCTTTTGCTGATTTTTGGCCACCTGAAAATTGTTCTTGGGAGTTTGGAGAATCTCTTGGTTGACTTGAACCCAGTCCTTGGCCCCGAGGCCCTGCTATCTCCAAACACCATGTCAGAAAAAGTAAGAGCATCGTACCCATAAAGAGCTCGGAAAGGGGACATACCTATGGACATATGATAAGTCGTATTGTAGCAAAACTCCCCGAGATGTAGCCACTTGGCCCACGCTCTCTGCTGCCCAGTCACGTAATTACGCTGGTACCCCTCTAACCATTTTTTCAATATCTCCGTCTGCCCATCAGTTTGGGGGTGATAGCTAGTGCTGGGTGTAAGCTCTGTCTCCAATAGCAAGAACAACTCCTGCTAAAAAGCTTCCATAAATTTGTAGTCCTTGTCACTCAATGGTCTTACGAAGACCACGCAACCAAACCTCCCGAAAGAACAACTCAACCGCTTGGGGGGCTGAAGATCTCGATGAAATAACAAGGAAGTGGGCAAACTTGGTCAATCTGTCGACTACCACATAGATGGAGTCCCGCCCCTATGCAGCTGGTAGCCCGGTGATGAAGTCCTTGGATACGCTCTTCCACTTCCTCTTTGGAATGGGAAGCGGCTGTAGCAAACCGACCGGGTTGGTAAGCTCCACTTTGTTCCTCTGGCAATCCACACACTTCCTCATGTGCCTCAAAACATCTCCCTTGAGCCCCCGCCAAGAGAATCTTTCTCGGACAACACAGTATGTCTTGATGAAGCCTTGGTGCCCTGCTAGTGGGGAATCATGGACTACTTGCATTATCCTCTCCTTCAGCTGAGATCCTAGTACCAATAGATCCAGTCCTTGTAGTAGATCACATTGTCCGTCACTCTGAATCGGTCATCCCTATGTGTGCCATTGATCCAGGAGGATCTTGAGACACCAAGGGGATGAATAAAGACTCGAAATTCAAAATGGCAGAAAGGAGTAGTTGATGGCATCAGCTGAAAGGGCTCGTCTTCCTGTTTGCGATGGCGCGAACGATTCGTCAATTTGAGCTCATATGCAAAAGATAGAGCCCCTCAAAGATTGGTATGGCAAAGGAAAAATGGGGCCCACAGTGCGCCACATGGCATCCCAGTCAGCATGTGGGACCCACATGGCATCTTGACACTTGGCATTCCTCCAGTAGTCTTCTAGACCTGCACAAGAAAAAAAAACATTTTTGGGTTATTAAATAACTATATGACAAAATTTGTTTTATAGTTATTTAAAATAACTATATATATAAGTCTAAAACCCAAAATTAATAAAAAAAAACCCATATAATATGTGTTACACCCATATAACAAAAACCCAACGTGGCATATATTAAAGGTCATATCTCCATATAAAGAACCATGTATGAATGGTGGTTATAATATGGTTAAACCAAAACCATATATACTATATATAGATAGATAGATAACCCCATACCAAACCGTATGAAATGCCACAGTGGTTACAAGTTCTATGGTTATTAAAAGTTAATACATACATACACACACACACACACATATATATATATATATATAAAATCGTGGAGCCAACGCATATGTATAAAGTTGGGGTATGGACCATTGACCACAGATACGGTGGGGCTTGTGTAAGGCAGCCACGTATGTGGTCCTGCCACCCAAAGCCACCACGCGTAATAAAAACAAAATTGCCCCACGTGAATCAGTACAACAAACCCAATTTAATGCGGATCGTTGGGAAGGGATGGGTGTGGTCTCGTGAGGTATGGGCCCACCCCCAATCAATGGTAAAAAATTATAATATATGTTATATGTTGGGTAAAGATTAGTAATGGGTTGGTAAAATAGGGGTGGATAAAAATAAACCATAACAATATTATGAATTAATCCGCCCTAAACTTTATATAAACTCATGTTTTACCATTGCAAATGGAGGAGATCAGCGACACGAATTTTGGGACAAGGTGGTGGAACCTTGAGCACTCAGAAACACTGGTGGAACCTTACCTGAGCAGAATTTTTGCAGGAGGGTGAATTTGGTCCAGACTTAGAATTGGGCAAGTTTTATATGGATTTTGCACCTCTCGGCGACAGGAATCCATTGGCAGTGTCAGTTTCTGCAACAAAGCTCTCCAATTTTCGGGCATTTTTCAGAATGGAGGTATAATGCTCCATTTTGTAAATTGATGAATGTAACTTTTTTTGATGCCATTTTTAATGAATGAAGGCCTCCCCATTGATCGAGTAGGGCTCGGAGACGTAGTCTAGGAGGGACAAACTCAGTTATCAAGCTTCTTGTCTTCTTGTCATGCTTATGTGTTTCTTCTTCTTCTTCTCACATGTGCACATTTAAGTTTCTCTTTGGTTAAGCTACAAACTGTTTTTATGTAATTCTTTTCATGCATCTATAAACAAAAGATAACTTGGATCAAGTGGTATCAGAGCAAGTGTTTTTAGATGTGAATTGCATGTTTGTATGCTAATGAGAAACAGGCTCTGAAGAGGCGCATGGGAATTACAGTCTTTCAATCCTGAGGTGGGGCGTGCATATCGAAGGAGAAACATGGTAGATGAAAAGGCTCGGTATGAGGAGGAGCTCAATTTTCGCAAGACCTTCTATATGATGGCAGATCGTGTTGAGAAGTTGTTCTCAAAGCTTGAAAAGCAGGAAAATGCAGAGGGGAAAGCTCCAGAAGGACAAGGTTCAGTACATGGAGGTGATGGGGGAAATCCACCTCCTTCTCCTTATACAAGTGAAAGTTCTTCTTCTTCTCACCATCATAATAATCGAAATTCCAAAGATGCATCTAAAAAGCCTTTTTTAAAATTAGATGTTAAATTTGATCTCCCCATGTACAATGGTGAAAGCAATGCAGAAAAGCTTAATAATTGGATTAGGCAGATTGAGATCTACTACAGGATTCAGCGGATCGTGAAGGATGAAGCAAAGATTCAGTTGGCCTCTTTGCGATTAACCAGCACCGCTCTCATTTGGTGGGAGAGAAAAGTACAAAGCAGTAAGGATGTGGGTTATCTTTATTCCTCCTGGCTTAATTTCATTTCTGCATTAAAAGAAAATTTTTATCCATTCGGTTACATGCAAAAAGCTTTAATGAACTGGCAATATCTAAGGCAAGGTGAAGGTCAAGCTGTTGAGAGTTTTACAGAAGAATTTAGGAAGCAAACACTTAATTTGGGTATTGCACTTGATACACCTGAAATTGTAACTAAATACATTGGATTGTTACATAGTTATATTAGGCATTCATTGTTATTGTTTGAACCAACCACCATTGATGCGGCCAGTGTAAAGGCCATTCACATTGAGAACAGGGGCAAACATGACAAAGATGATCATTCAAAGAAACCACCTTCCAAACCTCCCAATGGAAAACCAAAATCAAAGTGGAAAGGAAAGGAGAAGAAGACAGCATCATCCAAGAAAGAGGAAGGAGAGAAGCCTTATTGCAGCCACTGCAAAAAGGAAGGTCATGATGATGATCACTGTTGTAAAATGCATCCAGAAAAGCGACCGGAGAAGTTTGGAGGAAAGGGCAAACAGAAGACGGTAGCAGCTGTGCAGCAAGACCTTGGTTCTGACTCAGGAGATGAACCATTGATCACAGCAGCAGGAACAAAAGTTACTCTTACACTGCATGTTAATTCTGATTCACATGAAGGCACTAGTTTAGTAAATGAGTCCCTTCCTAATGAATGGAAGAGAATTGAGTTATTTCATATTAGAGTTGTGGTGAATCATACTAAAGTAGAGACTTTGATACTGGATCTCAAGCAAACTTAATTGCAAAATCCTTGGTAAAGAAACTTGGCTTGGAAACAAAACCACATCCAAAACCTTACCCACTCGGATGGATACATGATAAAGCAAAATTAAATGTAACTAAACAGTGTAAGGTGAAATTTGTAATTGCTTCTAAGCTAGTGGATGAAGTAGTGCTAGATGTAATACCATTGGATATCTGTGGCATGGTATTAGGGAGTCCATACTTATATGATCGAAAATCCATTTTATTTCGTCATGAGAACAAATACCAAATCACCAAAGATGGGGTAGAATATATTGTAAGGGCTCATTAGAATAAAATTAATGCCAGCCTTGAAATTGCAAGACAAATGAAGAGATTGGTGAACTCTAGTAAGGGTTGCATGCTTATGGTCGTAAGGGGGAAAGATGCAGAATTAACTAATGCTTTTCAAGGTTGTGATCCTGAACATAAAAAGGTATTATGTAAATTAATTTCTAACTTTGATGAGATATTTCAGGAACCTAAGGGATTGCCTCCAAAAAGGGGAATCCAACATGAGATTCATTTGCAGCATGACGCTCCTTTACCAAATATTGGCATGTACAGGATGTCGTCCATTGAGATGGAGGAAATCAAAAAGCAGGTGCAGGAATTGTTGGATCAAGGGGTCATTAGGCTGAGCACTTCTCTATTTGGCTCTCCGATCGTCTTGGTGCCAAAGAAAAATGGCACATGGAGGATGCGCATTGATTATCGAGCATTGAATAAGATCACGGTGAAAAATCGCTACCCTCTTCCACGTATAGATGATTTATTAGATCAGTTAAAGAATGCTATCTATTTCACCAAGTTGGATTTGCGTAGTGGTTATCACTAGGTGCGGATTGCAGAACAGGATGTGTGGAAGACCACCTTCGAAACGAAGAAGAGGTTGTTCGAGTGGATGGTGATGTCGTTCGAACTTTGCAACGCTCCAGCTACATTCATGAGGATCATGAATGATCTCTTTAGGCCTTTTATTGATGAGTTTGTTCTTGTATATTTAGATGATATTCTTGTTTTTAGTAAGAGTTGGAATGAACATGTATGCCACGTAAAGAAAGTGCTTGATGTATTGAAAAAAAAAAAACTCTTATGTAAAGTTGTCATAGTGTGAGTTCGGGAAAACCTCGTTGGTTTACCTAGGTCATATTGTTGGCCATGGTCAGTTGAAAATAGATCCTTCAAAAGTTGAAGCAGTTGTAAAATGGCCTAAGCCTACTAATGTATCTGAGGTCTGTAGCTTTTTAGGTGCAGTCCAGTGTTGGCGAAGATTCATTGCCAATTTTTCTGTTATAGCAGCACCTTTGCACACATTGACAAGTGTGAAATAGGTCTTTCAATGGGGAGGAAAGCAACGAAAGTCCTTTGAAGCATTGAAGGAAAAGATCAGCACCGCGCTAGTCCTAGCCTTACCCGATCTCCAGCAGCCATTTGAGATCGAAACTGATGCCAGCGGATACGCCATGGGAGCTGTACTAATGCAGCGAAAGAAGCCAATTTGTTACCATTTTGAGAAGTTTTCTCAGGCTGTGATAAACTATCCTACTTATGACAAGGAGCTTTACGCCTTGGTCCAAAGCGTGAAGAAGTGGAAGCACTACCTGATCGGCAAGGAGACCATCATCCATACAGATCATCAGCCCTTGCAGTACCTACAGATGCAGACCAAGTTGCAACAATGTCGTCATTTCAAGTGGATGGGTTTTCTTCAACAGTTTCATTTGGTAATCAAGTATAAGTAGGGCACTAGCAATAAAGTGGCCGATATGCTATATCGCCCTCCTATTTCTGCTTCTGTTATTTTGCACAATGCGTCATTGTCTTTTGAAAGTTTATGCTGAACAGTATGCTAACGATGATGACTTTAAAGAAGTTTATGCAAAACTAACCCATGGTTCACAGGTGGACAACTATCATTTGCAGTGGAAATTGTTGTATCACCTTGGTAAATTGTGTATTCCACGAAGGAAAGAGTGCATGTAATTCGAGAGGCCCACACCTCTCTTGTGTCTGGACACTTTGGTGTCAAAAAAACTTTAAGTCATGTACAACGATTTTGTTTTTGGCCTCACATGAAAAATATTGTGACTCGATATGTAAAGGGGTGCATGATGTGTTCTGTTTCAAAGCCCTCTAATAGAAAACTCGGGCTCTACACACCACTCCTTATTCCAAGTCGTCCATGGGAAAGTGTGTCAATGGACTTTGTAGGAGGTTTACCTTTGTCTAGGAAGGGTCATGACTATTTGTATGTCGTCGTTGACCGTTCTAGCAAAATGTGTGTTCTTATGCCTTGTAAAAGGTAGATTACTAAAAGGTAGATTCTCTTTTCTTTCAATATGTTTGGGTCCACTTTGGGCTACCCATTTAATTGTGTCGGATAGAGACTCTCGCTTCCTTGGAGAGTTCTGGACCAACTTGTGGAGGATGGTGGACACCAAACTGAAAAGAAGTACGACATTTCACCAACAGACAGACAGAGGTGGTTAACAGGACCGTGGTACATTTGTTAAGGGGTTATTGTAGGAAACATCCCAAGTTATGGGATGAGCATCTCCCCTACATACAACATTCCTACAATCGAGCAGTGCATTCATCGACGCAACAGTGATCGCCATTCGAGACTTGTTTTGGATACTTGCCGAAGGATCCTTTTGACATGGTCTTTGGAAGAGAGGATGGTTCCAGTGGACAAGATGATAAGGATAAAGCTCAGCAGTTCATTCAACAAATCCAGGAGGTTCACCAAGTAGTGCAGGAGCAGTTGGAGAAGAGTCAAGCCCGCAATAAGGCTCGACTTGATAAGCACTGAGTTGACCATCAGTTCCAAGTAGGCGACAAATTATGGTTCCACATCAACAAAGATAGGATGAAGGGGGAAGGAAAGAAGCTGCGACCAATTTGGTATGGGTCATTCACCATATTGGAGAAGATTGGGAATAATGCCTTTCGTCTTGACTTATATGCAGATGTACTTAGTGGTGAATGTGGAGAACCTGAAATTGTATGAACCACCTTTGATCATGGACAATGATGAGGTGAGCACCATTCCTACAGTTGATGATTTTGCACCCGAATATCTCGATGTGTTGCCCGAAGACATCATTCTCGACAAAAGAATCAGGACTTCACGATGAGGAGATGTAGAATACCTTCGAGTTGGGTTAAAGGGAATGCATCCAAGCAAGGCCAAATGGATGGAGAAAGAAAGAGTGAGGGCACAGTACCCTCACTTGACAGTTGATTGATTAAAAGCTTTTGGTGGACCAAAAGCTCCTCAATCGGGAGGATTGATCCAGGAGGATCTCGAGACACCAAGGGGATGGATAAAGGCTCGAAATTCAAAATGGGAGAAAGGAGTAGTTGATGGCATCAGTTGAAAGGGCTCGTCTTCCTGTTTGTGATGGCGCGAATGGTTCGTCAATCTGAGCTCATATGCAAAAGATAGAGCCCCTCAAAGATTGGTATGGCAGAGGAAAAATGGGGCCCACAGTGTGCCAAATGGTATCCCAGTCAGCACGAGGGACCCACATGGCATCTTGACACTTGGCATTCCTCCAGTGGCCTTCTAGACCTGCACAGGAAAAAAAATCATTTTTGGGTTATTAAATAACTATATGACAAAATTTGTTTTATAGTTATTTAAAATAACTATAGATATAAGTCAAAACCCAAAATTTATAAAAAAAAACCATATAAAATATGGTTACGCCCATATAACAAAAACCCAACGTGGCATATATTAAAGGTCATATCCCATATAAAGAACCACGTATGAAGTGGTGGTTATAATATGGTTAAACCAAAACCATATATATATATATATATATATTAATAACCCCATACCAAACTGTATGAAATGCCACGATGGTTACAAGTTCTATGGTTATTAAAAGTTAATACATATGTATATTAAACCGTGGAGCCAATGCATATGTATAAAGTTGGGGTATGGACCATTGACCGCAGATACGGTGGGGATTGGGTAAGGCAGCCACGTATGTGGTCCCGCCACCCAAAGCCACCACGCGTAATAAAAACAAAACTGCCCCACGTGAATCAGTTTTGCAAACCCAATTTAATGCGGATCATTGGGAAGGGATGGGTGTGGTCTCGTGAGGTATGGGCCCACCCCCATAAATGGTAAAAAATTATAATATACGTTATATGATGGGTAAAGATTAGTAATGGGGGTGGATAAAAATAACCCATAACAATATTATGAATTAATCCGCCCTAAACTTTATATAAACTCATTTTTTACCATTGCCAAGAGAGGAGATCAGTGGCACAAATTTCGAGACAAGGTGGTGGAACCTTGAGCACTCAGAAACACTGGTGGAACCTTACCTGAGCAGAATTTTTGCAGGAGGGTGAATTTGGTCCAGACTCAGAATTGGGCAAGTTTTGTATGGATTTTGCACCCCTCGGTGACAAGAATCCATTGGCAGTGTCAGTTTCTGCAACAAAGCTCTCCAATTTTCGGGCATTTTTCATCATTGAGGTATAATACGCTTCGGAGATTCGGAAGCGTGCTTTCGAGCCACGCTTCGGAAAATTCCAAGAAGCGGCAAAATCAGGCGGAAGCGCACTTCCACACTAGATGCGCTTCCGGGCTTGGAACCGGGGGGGGGGGGGGGCGCTTCGTGCAACATTGGTCTCAACTGCCCACGGAACACGTGGTTCTTACAAGATTGGAATGTAGCTGGAGCGTTGGTTAACCCAAAGGGCATCACTAAGAACTCAAAGTGTCCATAATGGCAGCGAAAACCAGTCTTTGGGATATCTTGCTCCCTCATGTAGATTTGGTGATACCTCGATGCAAATCTATCTTAGAGAAGTATTTAGCTCCTCTAAGCTCGTCCATTAGCTCAAATATGCGGGGGATGGGGTATTTGTTCTTCAAGGTCTTCTTATTTAGAGTCTGATAGTTGATACGCATGCGTAATTTCCCATCTTTCTTCTTCATTAGCACTGCGGAAGAAGCAAATGCGCTCGAGCTAGGCCTGATGTGTCCCAATCTCAACAACTCTTGAATGGACCGCTTTATCTCATCCTTAGGGTGCCTATAAGGGGTGGTGATGACTGCGTTCACCCCCTCCAGCTCAATAGTGTGCTCAAATCCACGGTTTGGTGATCTATCTAGTGGAACATCCCCAAAAGCCCCTTGCGGCCTCTCCAATAAGGCTAGTATATCTGGGTGTTTAGCCTGTGCTGCCGACTCAAAATCTGCGACTCAACTGCCCTCTCCACATCTCCATGTAGCAAATCTGCCTCCATCCGGTGGGTTGAAACTGTTTGAGGGGGATAAGAGTGCATTCCCCTCAGTGAAATAGGCTTCCCATCTGGCCCCTTGAACTCCATCTCTAGCTTCTGCCAATCAATAGTGACCTTCCCCAATGTGCACAACTATTGGACACCCAACACCACATTGGTGTCTGTGACATCAACCACAAAGAAATGATCAGTGAGTGAGTAGTTCCCCACCTTCAAGGTCAGCTCGGGGACATACTTAGTACACTGCATGGTTTGGTCTCCGGGTACCAAAACTGAGAACCCCTCAAATGTAGTTGTTTGGATGACCCTATGCTCCACCATTTGGGCATCAATGAAATTGTGGGTGGCCCCATTGTCAACCAAGACACACACGCTGCCCTTGTATGGTCCCCCTGATCCTGAGTGTCAAATATTTCGCACACCCTAAAGTGAAGCAAGGACTCCTCCGGTTGGGGCAAACGACCCTCCTCTAGGTGGTGACGGTGGCCCTCCCAATGATGGTCCTCCTTCATCCCCTGGCTCCTCAACTGTCTTGGCCTCCTCCTCCTCCGGCTCACTATTTGAGAACACCTCAATGAAATGGGCCTTGCCCTTGGTGCACTTGTGCCCCGGTGCCCAAGGCTCTTGGCACGTGAAGCACAATCTCCTCCTCTGAAGATCTCTCCGTGTCTCATCATCCAGTTGGCCACGTCCTCCATCTCTCTGCGGTGGACTAGTGTCTCAGTTCCCTTGTGGTGCCGTGGTTCTGGAGGGAAGGAAACCTAGTGTCTTGGGCAGTGCATCAATCATGTCCCGGGTCTTGGAGATAGCATCTGAAAGTGATGCGGGTTTGTAAGCTCTCACCCAACCACACAAAGGCTCAGTAAGCCCCTCCACAAATAGCATAATCAACCGAGCCTCTGAAATGTCAGTCACCATCACTGCCAATCTCTGGAACTCCATAATGTAACCTTTGCACTGTCAGTTTGCTTCAGATGGGCTAACTCCCTGAAATGCAACTTTGGGTCCTTCCTCTCGGACCTCTCCAACAACCTCCGGATGAACTTTGTGCAGGTGGTAATATGGATGTACCCCAATGTGATCAATCCATGATACCACCAGTCTTGGGTATCTCCCTCCAAGTGAAGAGTAGCAAATCTTATGGCCTCAACTTCCTGCATGGGGTTCAAATGGAAGTATGTGTCTAGCTTTTGGATCCATGCTTTGGTTGAACTCTTTGTTGACCTTCCCTGCCAACTTTTGCACATCATGGTTAGATGTTCCCCCTCTGTAGTGGGTTCCAGCCCTTGTATTCCGCCTCTCCTTGAGGTGGATGTATTCCCCAAAAGGCATCACCCGCTTAATTCAAGCATCCAACCCCTCATACTCATCAATGAATGATGCAATCGAACGGACCAAATCTGCAACCGTGTTTGGCTCCCTCTCCGGCTCGGCCTCCTCCACAGAGTGAGGTAGAGTAGGATGACCTGCGTGTCCACCTTGGAGAATGTGTGGGAGTTGATAAGTGCGTTTCCCTCCTCCTGCTCTGGAGCCTCCATCACCTTGAGGCTCTCCCTCAGGCCTACCACCCAACTACAGCACCATCACTTGCTGCATCATGTCCATCATGATCTGCACTTGCCTCATGATTTGCTGATTAGTCCTCAACAGCTCCAAAATTTGGTTATGACTAATTGGCTTGGGCTGCTCGTTGTCCTCCTGGTTGTCTATCCCTTCTCTATGGTTCTCCACCTCGGTGTTTGAAAATGGATCTGGGCCTTCGTTTTTACCTCGACCTCTGCCTCTGTCTCTACCATGGCCTCTATGGAAAGCTACCCCTTGATATCGTGGTGGCATCACCTGCGGCTGTTCTCCACCCTGGCCAAGAACATGCTCTCATACCACTGTAATATTCCTAGTGGAAATTTTACAATGATAACAAAGACATGCACAAATAAATAACACAAAAAATTTCAGAAATGCATACACAAACCAGAATTATTTGCAAATCCCCAAACTAGCCAAATTTTATTAATAATATTGATGTGGCACAAATGAGTTGGAGAAAGTGCACCCGAGCTTGCACAAGGCAAGCTACAAGCACCAGGTGATGAGTACAAGAAAGCCCAACAGCTGCAATAATCAACTCCTTCAGAAAACTGCGCTGCTGCTCCAAAACTGCACTATTGCCTGACTTCGCCCCATGATTTGCCCACTCTAGAGTGCCCAGAAAATTCTAGGAATTTGGGATTGTGATCCATGCCCAAAACCTAGAAAAACCTAGAAAGAGATTCTCTTGGTTCCAACCTTCAAAAATTGACCTTTCACAGCGTGGCCTTCCTCCAAATACAAATTCTGCTGCTGTGACTGATCCTGTCAATATCTGCATTTCCAATTCCAACAATCCTCCTCAAATGGCTCTGCAAATGATTTCCCAGCTCCCCAACTCCAAAATCCCCGGAATAATGTTGCCCCCAACAAATCTCACTCCAATGACTGCGCAGTCATGGAGGAGATGACGCAATGCTGCTTGTGATGAAATGAGAGCTGCGTATGGGATGGCCCTTTTGTCTATAGATGCCTTCTACACTCCTGAAATGCTGAAAGGATGCTCCTGTAGCTTCTCTGGACAATTTCCCTACAACCTTGCTCTACAAATGACCAGTGAATTTTCCCTTTGCGCAGTGGTGGCTCTTTGGCTGAATGTTATGCTCCAGAAATGCGTATGACCTGCAACTGATGCTTCTTCCAGTCTTGGTGGTGAAGGAAAGCCTTCCTTCTGTGGCATTTGAAGTCCACCGAAAAAAAGTTGAGCTTCTCTCCTTGGGAAGCAAGGATGCTCCTGTAGCTTCTCCGGACAATTTCCCTACAGCCCTGCTCTACAAACGACCAGTGAATTCTCCTTCTGCGCAGTGGTGGTTCCTGGATAGCGTGTTATGCTCCAGAAATGCGTATGACCTGCAACTGATGCTTTTTCCGGTCTTGGTGGTGAAGGCAGGCCTTCCTTGGGTGGCACTCGAAGTCCATCGAAGAAAGGTTGAGCTTCTCTCCTTGGGAAGCTCTTGTGCTGAACAACACAATGTTGGCTCAGTTGAACAGTTAAGGCAATTTCGATTTTCAAATGGACAAAAGACCCCTCTTGCTCCCTCCCTTCCTTTTATAAGTGTTGGCCATGCATTCGTTGTGAGTCCCTCCGCAATTTCGATTTTGCCTTAAGGAATTTGAATTCCCTTCCTCCTCTGCATTTTGGAGGCGTCTTGCAGTTGGCAGCTTTCAAATTTGGGCTAAATTTCAGGAAGCATGAGAAATTCGAGGAACCATAGTTTTGAAATTCAAGGATGCCGTTCGGGCATGGATCTGCACAGTGCATGGTTCTGGCCTCTGAACCTCATTTTTTGGGGAGGGGGAGGGGATGGTTCTTACAACAGTGCTGGGACTGACAAGTTCACTGGATGGTTTTGGTTGAAATGCTTTTATTTTGGTCTCTTCAGCTGTTTGAAAGAAACTGTAGGACATTGTAGTGCATATTTTGGTTTCGTTTTTTCTGGGCTTAATGCTGTTGTTATGCTAAAGTTGATTACAATTTGTATTCTTAACTAGTTTATAGTCCAATTTTATTACACTGAATTGGTCTGTTTTTATTTAAGGGTTTTACTGAGGCACGACTTCCAGTTCAATGTTGTTTTGCCTCAAGTGAGAAGAAGTTAGTGTTACTATCTCAAATGGTTAATCTGCTAATTATTTGGAAATGGTTGTTTCTAGGTGGTATAAATTGATTCAGAAACCTTTCGAAGAGGGTGACGAACGTGGTTTGAAGCTAGTTCAAGCCATTTTACGACCACTAATGCTGCGGAGGACAAAAGATAGCACTGATAAAGAGGGCAGGTATATTTATTATTTTCCTCTTGGATTTGTGCTTCATAGAGATCTTGTAATCCGCGATTCCTGATATTTTGTTCTTGTATATTCAGGCCCATCATTGTGCTTCCTCCAGCTGATGTGCAAGTAGTTCATTGTGAGCTCACAGAAGCTGAGAAAGATTTTTACGGAGCTTTGTATAAAAAGTCTAAAGTGGGTTCTTTTCTTCTCTATCCTTTTAAAATCACCTGTAGTGGTCTTTATTCACCTAATAATGGCAAGAAAGCTTTTTTTAACTATACGATTGCAAGCTAATCTTAGCATGTTGAGTTTTGCAGGTCAAGTTTGATCAATTTGTGGAACAAGGCAGGGTTCTCCACAATTATGCTTCCATTCTGGAATTACTTCTGAGGCTACGCCAATGTTGCGATCATCCTTTTCTTGTTATGAGGTAGGTCAAATTAGATAAACATACCTTACATATAGTTACATTTAGTAATACTAGTAGTTTTCTAATTTAGTGAATAGGGTGAAAAGAAAAGTCATATCTAATGGTGAACAGGTATAGTCACTATAACGTATCTTCCAAATATCTTATAATCAGGTAAAACAATCAAAGCTTTTATCCCATTGGTATGAGAGCTATCATTCCTTGTTTTCCAAATTTTTCTTGTTCGTCATCTTTATACACCTCCATAGACTCTAGCAGTCAAATCATTGTGGGGAGGGGGGTCCTTTTTCCCACAAACAAGGAGGTTTCATACACCAAGACCGGGACTTTAAAATTATATTATTATTATTTTTCTTATTACTTGAAATGACATTTACTGTTAAGGCAACACTGTAGACTTCAATTATATATTTTTTTCCAGGAATAAAAAACATACTTTGATATTTCAAGTAGAAATCAAATATACATAGAATTGTGCCTTTATGGCACTCTCAGATCCAAAACTGAGCTTTTAGTTTCATTATAAAAGTTACAGTTATATCTACTTCAATACATTCATCTTCATCTTCTGATTTTCTGCAAGGTTTATATCCTAGGTCAACAAAGTACATAAAACAGAGTTGTGATAACTGAAAAACAACTTGCAGTTTCAGTCACAGCTTGCTCTCTGTGGATCTGTTTCTAGGCATCAATAGAGAGAGTTTGATTGGAAAAGCATGCCCCTCCAATTCTTCATTGATTTTCACCACTCCTCCCTGCAGGCTCACTGCTGCTTTTGATAACATATCTGCCTTCTTTTTGAGTTCCCTGTATACGTGTTGGAAAAGTAGAAAATCCAATTGAAACCTTTTTTCTCTGATTCTGTCTGTGATATGTGATAGCTAAGTCACATGACATGAGGACACGGGACACAGAGGGCATGAAAAAATGAATATCTGGCATGTGACATGGTGGCCCCTCTAAACATGACAAGAAGGATGCATGATATATTATATATTAAGAAATATAATATATTTTAAAGAATATAACAAATTAATGAATTGCACATCAATATGAAATATATAAAACATTTACATGGTGATGATATAAATTTAATCATACAACTAATGCATATTACCAAAATAGCGTTAAGTGCAATCCATCTTTGAACCAAAAATACATCAACTAAGAGGCCCTAAATGGCTTGTAGAGTCCCAAAAAAAAATGCTACAACAAATAACTAGTACTACATATCATCAAAATCATTGCCCATTTTGGGATCGTCATCATCATCATCAATATCGCCCTTTAAGCATTAAAATAAGATCAAAAAAGCTTAACTTGTCAAGTTGAGATTCTGTTACAGTGACGGATATTTTTTTACTAGGGTAATGTCAAAGGAGTTAAACAATCGATGCCACTAACATCGAGGTACATAGAGGGATTGGTCCTATTAATTAAATGCTAGTTCCATACCCTCATACATGACACACTCCAATAGAAACATTGCAATCCCCCAATCTTGAAATCCTGAAAACTGTCAAGTCTGCTGGATTTTCAGTGGGATTTAAAATTCTACTTTCTCCATATGAAATTCATTGAGGTCAGAATTACTCTCAAACATCTTGAATCAACTAATTTTAACGTTAAAAATTTATGTAATCCTTTACTTTAAGAATTTAACATGACTAACCTGAATGATATGCAAACCTATGACCTATTTGTGATATAGGGATCTTGGATATTTCTAGTTAAATGCCTCATCTAGATGTAACCTTACCTCGACTATTTTGAAGTTGGGCGCCAAGGTGGGTTGTGGGAAGGAGGACAATAGGAAGCAGATTAGGGCTTGATTAACGATACCTTCTGTTGTGTTCCTATCATTCGATGCCTCCAGTGCTACAGAGACTGTGGCTCTTACGACTGCAAGGTCATAGTGTTAACCACCGAAAAGTTGTCGAGGCCCCCCAGGCCAAGTGAGAAGGGTTGTCCTATGTTTCTACCAATCTAGCTTATGCTAGGAGGTAAATTATTAGTGCAATCTAAATCTAGTATGCTTGATGCAAGATGATGAGTGAAATTTATCTTGGATTAAGATTGTGTAAGTTACTTAAGTACCTTTTGTGAATTATCTTTAAAGTAAGAGTACTCAACAATATTTAGGCACAACCTTAAGAAAGATAAATGATGAATGAATTAAGTGTAAACTTCAACAATATTCCACGAGATGCCAAATAACCAATGAACTTAAGATGCCAAATGCTTAAGATAAACACATCAAGATGTCAAAATTCTTATGATTGTGACAATTACTCAATGACTTCTGCCACAACTGAAACTAATTATGTCAATACCACTTGGGAACAATTTATGTAGTTAAACCAAAGATCTGAAAAGCGCTTATAGAGTGAGTTTATTGGATGTGAACAAACTTTGTAGCATATAAACTCACAAGGAAACACAATGTTAGTCACTTACACGATGTAAATATTATGGAGAAGTAACAAAAATATAGAGCTACGAAAACACTTGTGTACTTTATGTTCCAATGATTCTTTTATGAGCAGTAAATGACTATTATGACAACGGTAAAAGATTTTATAACAACAGTAAGAAATTTTATGACAGCAGTAGGTAAATTAGCTTAGATGCCAAATTCAAGGTGCATATACTTGCCCAATGTGATGAAGAGAACCCAATTATCATGTACACTTGAACAACTTCAGAATTTGGATGGACTAACCTTTCAAATGTGAAATTTACCACGGTTATATCAGACTTATTATGCAGAAATATTAGTTACCAAAACTTCAAGATTCATGCCAATCAATGATTGCCCAACTTATGCAATTTATTCCTTAATATGTCAAGTAACCTCTAAATTAAACTTTAAAGCAATTTAGGATGTTTTTGTCACTGTTATGAATTAACTTGTTTGCTGAAATAAAACAGTGAGGAGACAAGGGTTAGGAGATCAAACCCTTAGGTCCTAGGTCTTGAAGTCTGTTAGCCCAACTTGTGTAAAATTTTGTCCAATGACTTGATACCTGAAACACAAACTTTTAGGCCAATTTTCTCTGCAAAATATACCCACAATCAATTTAGAAAAATTTCAGAGATAAGCATATGTCAATTTAGGGCCAAGAGAGGCCAAAATTGAAGGAAAAGGCCTCAAGAGGCTAGCAGCTAGGGTAAAAGGCCTTATTTTAAGCCCAAAGACGTTGATGTTGGGCTAAGGAGAGGCTGCGGCCTAGGGTTCTTGTTAATTTTAGGTATTTTCTATGCTTAGAGCAATTTATTTCAATTTTCATAGTTAGCTCAATATCTTTTCCAGATTAGCAATCACATCAGCGTATAAAGTAAACTGCGGATAGAATATAAACATAGATTGCATAAGACAAGCCAAGACAAGAGGACACAAGATGTGGCGCTAGCCAGGGATAAACCCCAATGTGGGGAAACCCTTGATCAATTCTTCTTATATGTTCTTCAATAGTTCAACAGAGAGAGAGAGAGAGTACATTTACAACGGAAGTCAACACTTGACTTATCTAGATAAGAGCATAGATCATCTCTAAGAAGATGATACATGAGATCAGTTGAAGACATGCTGCTTCAACTGATTCTCCAAGGTGACTCCACCTATCATTGTGCTGCATCTCGTCACCATGCTGCACCTCACTGCACCATGCTGCACCCATCATCACAATGCTGGACGTTATGACCATGCTGTACGCATCATATTGCTGCACCTTATGCTGCACTGCTGTCCCAGTGTTTAGCATTGATGTACCTTGTGCCACCGGCGCACTATGCTGTCACCCATGTGCTTGTTGCACCATTGCTGCTTCGTGTACTTGCTACACCAAGTACCATATTGTTGTCCCAATGTGCTTGCAGCACCTTGTTGTTGCTGTCCCATGTGCCACACTGTTGCAACACCATGAACTTGCTGCACTAAATACTAGTTGTCCCATGTCCCATACCACTATGTACAACCACCAATTTGGCTCCCACATACTCCCCAACAATCTAGTCCAAACTGATCCTCAACACCTACAAGAAATGTCATAGACAACATACTTGGATGCCACTTGGTTTATTTATTACTTTACCTCTCCACCATTTCACCTCCGCAATTGGGCGATGTGATGCGCAGCGGAAGCGTGGTGGGCCCATAACCACTCCATGTTCTGATGCTCAGATTAAGAGGCTAATATTTTTGTTGGATTCCTCTTTCTGAGAGGTGTAAAATCCATATAAAAATAGTCTTAATCCGATGAGCAGAACTTATATTTTGAATTTATTATTCTTAATAAATTATATGTGCAAGGTCAGCCAGTTTTGTAATGTAGGCTCACATGCACAACAGATGTGTCACACACCCTCATTGATGGATATAAATATAGGAAAAGTTGGAGAGAATTTCATCACAATACAACTCACATCTTCCTCTCTCATCCTAAAGAGTACGAGCTACCTGGAGGACGAATTTCAGCCACACGTGGGAAGGACGAAGAGGACAGACCGTACGGCTAAGCTGTAGTACGATTTTCTGCTGCTAGGGTTTTGCAGAAAGTTTGACCAGCGTTGACTTTGGTCAACGCTTGGTCCAATCAAGCTGAAAATTTGTGGAAGGTTCGATTTTTGAGGCCGTACTACCTGGCACAAAAATCGAGGTCAAAGGGTTGACCGTTTTGCTGCTGCGTTGACTTTTAGCTTGCTGCCCCTGCGTTGACTTTTCAGGACAGCGTTGACTTTTGTAGAATTGACTTGGGTTGACTCATCTACTGATTGGAGGGTTGTTGTGACACATGCTGGGCTGGCTGACCAAAGGAGACTTTGCTGGTTGAAGCATCCTGTTGACCGCCGAAACGAACACACACATTTTTCCTGTTTCTGATTTGTCTTCTGTAAGATCTGCTTATATGTTCTATCTGCATTTTGCTTAACTACTTGTATGATTGCTGTGAGAAAAGTGAAATTGCTCTTAGCATAGAACATCTACAAAACTTTACACATTATTATCATCAGATTATCAATATAGTATCTAGATGTCATGATCATCTCGTGAAATACATTTATTTTTGTTTTAATGTGAGTTTGTATTAACTATTATCTTGTTAGAACTTATGACTAAGGACAAATATCATATTTCAGTATCTACTATCAATGATTGATGTACCACTTGATATCTTATACATTTTATATTGTAGTTTTATTTTCATATTTGTGTGACAATGTGTTTGTTTGATGTCGATGTTGCTTTAAAAGTACAAAAATTTGAAAAAAAAAATATTATTTTTGTATTTTTTTCAAGTTTCTCGATAATTTCCAAAATTTTCCGATATTTTCCCCAATATTGCTGATAATTTAAATTTTGGACCCCCAGCAATAAATTACCAACAACGATAAATGTAACATTGGTTAAAACCTACACACTTGGGATGGGTGACCTCGGATGAAGTCCTAGTGTTGCATTGACACTGGTAAGTGGATGGCATCGGTGTTTTAGAAAGTGATGCACAGATAATGTGTGGAGTTTGAAAGGTTGTGAATCACAATTAAAATTTATAATGTCCTGGAAACTACTAAAACATAGAACAAATGACAATTAAAAATAGCAAATGAAAATGAATTTTTGAAAGTTCCTACCCTTTCAACAGCTTTCTACTGATCAATTACATCAATCTCATATAATAATTATTAATTTTAGAAATAAAAAGTTACCCCTCTAGTCACCTAGCCCTATGTGCCTATTCTGAATAATTGCAATTTGCCAACAATACACCCTCAATAGCATTATAAAAACTTCCTCGCCAAAAAATCCAAACAAAGGCAATTAGGATCAAAAAGCCTTACAAAATGTATTGTGCCATTGTAAATGAGGTTCTAAGTCCAATTAGTGTCTCATGTTATAGCGGTTGCCCACACTACTGTAGCATGACCCCTACTAGAGTTTGAACTGGTAGTGATATGTTTCTTCTACCTCTACCAATTTGAACTGGCAGTAAGATGCTTCCTCTATCTTTACCACATGACATCTGTGGCATATATATGGATCAACCACAGCCACATTGCCTGAAGCTACCTCATCTGGGGGCGCCTAACTGATTATACAGGGGACATTGCCCCTACTGGGATGTAATATTAGGCACAGGGTCTAACTCCATAAACACCTTTTCAGCTTGATAAATCTAACAAGCTACCATGCACACAATAACTTTTGGCATAGCAAAAATGCATAATTAGAGCTTAAACAGTCTTGACTTTTGAGAAGTTCTGGTTCCATTACTGCATTCAACATTGAATGTCTTTTCGTTGTGACCTATGGTGCCTCTTCCTCAATGTTTATCATAATGAGCATTAATCATTCTTCATTCCCCCAGATGACTCCTATTATCCTTTTGGAATAGAGGAAAACATCTTGTAACTCCACTAATAATGCCTTAGTGGATTGTAATATTTATTGGAGAACATTCAACAATGCCTCAGTGGATTGAAATAGTTATTGGAGAACATTCAACCTAAGCTCAATAGAACATCTGACAATTTTTAGCTTTACAGTTCCATGATGAATTGCTAAAACTAGCCTATATAAGCTACCAGTACCAAAGACTCCAAAACTAATATAACAAATACCTACAGTAGCATTACTAAGCCTAGCATAGCTCCACAAGTATAGAGGCCAACCTCTACAATTTACCAAATCACAATCCTCATCCAAGATGGTAGGGAATCTCAAAGACTTCCTCTTACTCTACTTCTTGATTAATATGATATACCTATTGAATGGACAAATATTACATACGTTTTGAGGCTTGTCACTACATATAACTCAAAAGTCTTAAAACCCCCAACATTATAGGTGTAGAGATCCATGTAACCACCTACGATCTAGATCCCACCTATAGGACTGGTTCAATGGTGAAGACAATATTTCAAAGCCGCCCACAAAGGTGCAATTCCCTCGAATCATGAATAAGGGGTTGGGGTAAGGTGTAAGTTCTGAATGATTCTGTCAAAAGAGTACAATCCTGTCATGGCAGCTTAGCCAAATGAAAGTACTTATGTTCAATAGTTCACCCCACAGAAAACTTATGGAACCATAATTTTTTGTTAATGTATTAGCCTTGGCAAATCTTTATAATCCTCCTTATGTAAACTATAAATATTTAGCAAAGGTTTCATAAAATTTTATTAGTTTCCATAAAGTAAACCAACTTCATACTACAGAAGTTTGGGCAACTATTAATTTTAAATTGGTGAATATTTTTTATGAAAAGCAGGGAAAATTGGCCAAATCGCAAATATAGCCCCTAAAACTCAGTGGTTCACAACTAATGGGACAATTCAGCTCTGCAAGTGGGCAGTCTCTGGTGCCTGACCTTCCAGACCAGTTGTAATGCTTCTCTTTGACCTTAGCCAAATCACAAATATAAGCCCATATAAATTTTGCTGGTTCACACCTCAAGAGACAGTTCACGTCTACATGTGGGCAAAGTGTGGTGCCTGAACTTCTGGTCCAGTTGTAATGCTTCACTTTGACCATAAAAAAAGCACTTCAGAAAGAAAAAAATCCAGATCCCAAAAAGCATTGAGATTCAGATGCATTTCTTTATCTGCAGAATAAAACCAAGCACTGCTACCAGTTATGGGTATTTCCAGACCTATGGAAATGCAATGACAACCACATCGTGCCAAATTGAAATCATATTGTAAACCTGGGATGTGTATTTAGTATTTACAAATAGCAACAAAATTGTATTCTCAAAAAAGGATATACTGCAGCCACATCCAAAGTTGCAAATGTACCCAACTTCTAGTAAGCTAGTTATAATGTATAGTATCCCAAGAATTGAAATCTACAATTAAGCTCATTTTCACATATGATAAACATCCTTTTCGGCCCCCTTTTCAAGCTAGTGTTTGTAATCCAATCATCATAGCATACTTCACACATGCAATCGAATACCAACCTGTCCTAACTCCTAACTAACCAACTTAACATTTTAAAGAAGAACGAGACTTAACCATCAAAACATAAGACCATACCTTGCATAGAAGTCATGAATAAGTTCCCTTACTTCAGGCACTAGTTCCAAGAAATTTCGAAAATTGATATTGTCTATAACTTTATTCTGGTATGCAAATCATGTCAAAAAAAACAGTATTAGCATAAACGAGTTAAATCAATCTTTCAACCAGAAAAACTCCTCAGAATCATTGCAATTTAGAAACAACCGCACCTTAAGTTCTGATCTATCAAAAGACGCAAGTGCACAAAGTCCTCCATAAGTTGCAACATCCTGTGGAGCAATAACTTCTGTATAGTTGTTCCCTAGGTCAAAGTTTGTCTCAACAAACTGCAATCACGCCACAGACTAATTGATGAGCATATTGGTCTCTTCTTATCTTCTCCTCAATAAGAAATAAGAATTTAAGCAGCTTTGCTCTCTATATCAACATCTTTGCCCTTCAATTTTAAGAATTATACACACTGCCTTTGATGTATTTTAAAACTTTAATGCTTATGTTAGTAATAATGTAGAAGCCCATTATTTTACTACCCTTGTATGGTTCTTTGAAATATACTACTCTTTTATGGTTCTTTGAAAATATCTTCTATGTCTCTTGACAGCATATTTCCAGTTCTTCACCACAACCAATCCAAAAACTAAAACCAATTACAGATAAGATGCACACCAAACTTGAACTCGAGAAGTTGATGGAGGTCCATGTTTTCCGTAACCCGGCATTTCCATTAATGGCAGCATGATTTGCCTATATCTGTGATAAGTGCGAGTCAACGTGAACCAAAAACCAGAAGGCATTATACAGAAGAGAATCACAGTAACAATGATATACATAAGGAATAGAGCACTCTTTATACGCATGGGTTTAAAGTTTAAACTTTATCTTCAATGATGCATATAACACACCAGAAATCTGAAATGAGGAAAACTATTGTATGAAGGAATTAATAATAAAAAAAAACGGTCAGATATCACACAAGAAATGTATCTCAAAACCTCAGTCAGGAAAATCTAGAATGCAAATCTTACATAAAGAGGAAGCCTGACCTACAATATTGCATTTATAGCAGACAAATGTAAAAAGGAGCACCCACTCAGTAAAACTGGAATCTTCCCAAGATTATTTGACTTAAAGAAGTGCAAGGCCTTCAAATATAAAAATTGCAAGAGACCAAAAGAAAAAACAACTAAAAGGACTATGCAGGACCAGGTGCTGACAAACATAAAAGATTTGAAAACTATCTTCCAAACAGACGAATTTAAAGAAAGAACATCTGGTATTAAGATGGAATGGACTAGATTTAAAGTTCAACGTTAAGGGATCACAATGAGGTGACCCTAGTGCCTTCGAATATCAAGATACTTAAATTACAAATATCCTTCCTACATCCTGACATATACAAGCATATAATAGCAATGTTCCACCAAGTTTCCGGGACAGGGGTATGCAGGAATGGTGTTAAAATTGGAAACTAGGGTCAAACTCCATGCGGGTCATCTTACTTATGGCAGCTGATATTTTTCTTGGATCCCTCTCATCGAGAGGTGTAGGATTGATCTAAAGATCATCCGATTCCGATAAGTATTCATAGAGTTATGAATTTATTTGTGTTATAAGCCAATTTGTCAAGGTCGGCCAGCAACCAAATAAACCCCACATGTGCTCAACGTTTTAGTATAAAAGGAAATGACTTCAGAGTCATTTCTCACACACACTTCTATCTTGATTTCTCTCCACTTGTCTTGGGTTTTAGTGGAAGAGAAATCTAGGAGTGGAAGCCTTCGACGTTGGAAGAAAAGAGGCTGCCCTAGCCGCAGTCAAGAAGAAGGAATACGCTGCCCTAATCTAGAGGATGCAGTCATGAAAGAGAAGCCCTAAACACTATCTGGAAGGAAGCCTACAACCCTATATGCTGGTCCCTACCAAAATGCAGTCAAGGAGGACGTTACCATGCCCTAGCCACAGCATTAGGAGGCTGCCCTAGACAGCGTGGAAGGGCTGTGTAGACAGCATATTGCGCAGGAGTCTTAGCTGCTGTTTGGAGGGGTCCGAAGCGTTGGAGAAGGGGCTGATTTCCCTTGTTATCATGCCACAGCAATAAAGGACTGTTGGAAGGGCAGCCGCAGCTATAGGACTGATTTGTGGACAGTTTTAGTGACACATTTATAGGGCCGCAGTGAGGTATTGCTAACAGCAATTGGGAGATGAAGTTTGGATGCCTGAGAGACCTAGAACAGACCTCCTAACCAAGCCACAGTCACATCTAGGGACAGCAAGGCAAACAGAGGTATTTTCCCTATACGTTAGGCTAGTTGGTGTGCCCTAACCAGACTAGTACATGCACAGAACCCTAGGCAGAAATCAGCAGTAGCAAGCAGTAGAATTGAGGGTTGTTTGTGGACTAATGGATAGATGCATGGGACAGCAAGGCAACTAGTACAACAGTGCCAATATACATGGTGCTGCCCAGAATGTTGGGACAACACAATGATGGGACAGCAATGTCATTATGGACAGCAACTATGTTGGGACAGCAAATATGATCGGACAACCCTATCACATAGGACAGCAGTGACATTGTGCAGCAGCTGCAAAGTGGGACAGCAGCTATTACATGGCAGCAAAGTGGGACAGCAGCTGTGACATGACAGCAGCATAGACAGCATGGCAAGCATGACCAGTTATGGCAAGCATGGTGCTGCAAGCACATGAGACATGCTGTATGACAACCATGGTTCAACAATGGCACATGGGACAGCAGTGCAGCATCAGGTGCAGCAGTCATGAGGTCCAGCAGTGTGATGATGGGTGCAGCATGGTGCAGCACAGTGAGGTGCAACATGATGACGAGATGCAGCATGATGATAGGTGAAGGAGTCACCTTGGAGAATCAGTTGAAGCAGCAAGTCTTCAACTGATCTCATGTATCATCTTCTTATTAATGATCTATGCTCTTATCTAGATAAGTCAAAGTGTTGACTTCTGTTGTAAATGTACTATCTCACTCTCTCTCTCTCTACTGAACTATTGAAGAACATATAAGAAGAATTGATCAAGGGTTCCCCCACATTGGGGTTTGTCCCTGACTAGCGCCACATCTTGTGTCCTCTTGTATTGGCTTGTCTTCTGCGATTTATGTTTATGTTCTATCTGCAGTTTACTTTAACGCTGATGTGATTGCTAATCTGGAAAAGATATTGAGCTAACTGTGAAAATTGAAATAAATTGCTCTAAGCATAAAACATACCTAAAATTAACAAATGGGGAGACGCAAGGAGGGGCATGTGGGAGAACCCTAAATTTTAGGGAAATTGAAAGGGGACAAGGAGACATTGGTGTGTGTATATATATATAAATCAAAACTATTAAAATAACCAAAAAACAAAACAAAACAAAACAAAACATTATTCAAATTCCATAATGAAATACATTGATTTATACATCACAAATGATTCAAGGAAATAGAAATAGTAAAATATTGTATATCTAAGTCACTCGACACGGGGATTTGGGACATGTAGGATTCGAGATTCGTGGTATCGGATTTGGACACGCTGACCCCCCGGAACAGGACACGTTAGGACACGTTATATAT
>APFE031432940.1:0-31287 GCA_000404065.3 Pinus taeda | reverse complement strand
ATTTTTCTTTTTTTCTTTTTCTTTTATGAGATAGTGAATATGAATGTAAATGATACCTTTGATAGGTATTCCTTGCTGGGAGATATATTTGATCGTATAGAGGTCTACATTAGACTACTCAAACTCTAGAAATAAATCTTCACCTTCACCAATAGATGCCCTAGATTTGAACAAATGACAGACAGGTATGTATGTAGAAAAACCTTAATTCTCAATAGTCTTTTCTTCTCCTTGAGATTGAAAGGGATCTACAATGTTTTAAAATTGAAGAAAATTTCATATAGTATATGTCTTGAAGTAGGCATATCCTCTTCACATCATTAGGAAATTTACTTACAGTCATCTGGCACAAATCAAGTACCTACTAAATGAAGTAATGGAGGTAGACAAGGTTTTGATATAGGATACAGATTCAATATATATGAAGCGAGAGTTGCTTGTCACCCTTCATCCTAATGCATTACAGTACCACAAAGAGGGAGAGAGTATAGTTAACCTCTACTACAAGTGTGAGAAAAACATTCCATACACGATTTTTGGAACTTGCAAAGTCTCATCTAGAGGTTCCCCATCTACTTTGTTGATTCATGTGCATGTGAGGGAAAACTTTTCAAAATATAAACGAGTGCATAGGTTAACTTCAAAATGGTAATGATAGAAGTGTTTCACCAAAATAAACTTAATTGTAGAGGAAATTTGGAAGACAATTGAATTTTTTCCTATTCATTAAATTTATAGAATATTCTAGAATCTACAATACACATAATAATGGCCCTTTGCAACCCAGGTGGGGATGTTTATACTTTTATATGCATGTTAACTTACGAGTTAATATGTTGAGTGTAAAAAAGAAAAAGGCTAGGTGAAAACCTTGTTTTACTGCATAGCATCAGGTGCTAAAATTCTAAGGATTAACTGGATGGTATTTTAGGATGGTAAAAAAAATTAAGGTTTACACCTTGAGTTTCTCCAATAATTAAGATGAAATAGTACTCAATATATTTAAATTAAGATGATATTTTCCAGTTCCTTGCATGTTAGAGGAAAGAAATACAAATATCACAACTACATTCAAAACAAGTATCAAGTATATGTTGAAGAGATGGAAGCATTTAAAACCAAAATATAATAAAAATAAAACGGAATACTAATTTTATATGTACATAATCAATTTTAGGTAATAGATACAATTTCAAACTTATCTTATTGAAAATTAGATTACAAATAACATTTTACAATTACCTTTTGGTGTAGGAAGATGTTCCTGAGGCATTACTTCTAGAACCTTTCAACATAAAAACTCTTTAAGAATCCATTAACAATCACATATAGTAACCAATGAAAGAACATACATGATAAATGTTGAAGACAACCCAAGGCAAAAGAACACAAGAATATGGCACAAACCAGGGAAAACCCCAAGACGGGGAAACCCTTCATTAAATCTTCTTCTTATTAATAATCAAATGTTCAACAAAGTGAAAGAGAAAGGGTACAATGATTTCAACTCAATACTGACTTGTCAAGATGAAGATCCTATATCAAAGCCCTTAAACATGAAGATGACTCAATCAAATGGAAACTCTAGCACCAGGGGCTACAGTCTTCTACTTTGCAATTTTCAATACTAGTTAAGGCACAAGCACAACCAACTACAACACCCTTTTCATACTCCATATACCTTCTATGAACTGCATCCTTCCTTCAAATAGATATTGCAATAATTAGATACCCCTTAACCTCCTTCTAAGATTCAAAAATGGACCATACAACCTATTGATCGAACACAACAGACTCTGGCCTTCATTTAGAACATTCTCGGCCTTCTAAACAGAGACTAGTTTGGCTGGAAGTGGCCTAGATAAGTGTGCTTTTATTCAAGGTTTATTGTGAGATCAATCCTCATTCAAAGCTACAGTCTTGAACCCAGAACCATTATCAAATAGATGCACACATACTCCAAAGTCCAAACAACTTCAGCTCCCTTTTCTACTACAAAACTTGGGCTAGCAAAGTTCCCCTACGTATCCATCTAGACATGCAGCTGACTATCATGAATAATATCATCCCTTAACCCAAAAACAAATAGTCCATCAACCTCCATCAATACCTCGGCTGCCTCAAACCTTTTCCAACCAAGTTGATGTGTATAATCAGAATGGGGAACACCTATATATATAAATTTTACATTATGGAGGTGAAGCCGACCTTAGCATTTTGGAGGAAAATTTGAATTTCAAAATTTGAATTTTCCCCACCTTAATAAGGTCATGACTTGTAGAAATTCTTTGAAGTCATTGAAGCACTGGATCGATTGGGACACGAGGTGTAAAAGTGTTGACCCTCCCTTTTGCAACATAAGAACATAGTTGTTATCTCTGGCGAGACATGTCTCAGACCAAATATGAAAATCTAGGATGGGTCAAGTTGGCCTAGGCATAACCTATGAACCTTCCCTTGAAAATTAAAGATACGAGTTTGAAATATATGATTTAAAAGAAAGGAAACCTACTTTTCAGTCCCACATTTAATACGGAGGCATTAGATGAAAATCTCAGCACAGGTTATGATTTTGAAGAGGGTCTTGGTGCTGCAAATGCTTAAATATTTGTAACTCTTAGTTTAAACTATAAACTATGGATAATGCTATTATGTTATTGATATTTATGTATATAATTTTGGAATTACTTTTTTTATGTGTTCATATATTATTCTATGATTATTTGAATTACTATGTAATTTATATAATTTTATTTGTTCCATATTTCTGAAATCTTTATTCAAAGTTTGTGAAGTTCTTTCAAAATATTGAACTTTTCTGAACATGCTCCACTTGACTTACCAAACTTTTTGAACCTTGTAATATTGCTTCATGTAAACATCTCCTTGTAAATTTGTTAGACAACAAATCGAGCATGTTTTCAATCCTTGCCAGAATAGCTACCCATTGTTTGAAACCTTTGGGTCAGGGCTTTGTTGATGATTAAATTTCTTATTAGCTCTCTCTTTTCTGAGGAGGATAAAGTTTCATTTTTTTCCTCCTAATGTATTTTGTCTTAGTTGGAATGATATTAACATCTATTTAGTATCTTCTGTAAAGATTGAGATCAATCTAACTTTATACATCCAACTCTCAAGAATATCTCATATGAAAAATTTATTTTCTCCACCATCAAGACACCATATTTTTTTTATTCTATTAGAACCAATTATTGTATATGTTATTTAAATGATGAGTATAATATTGCACGAAGAAGAGAAAATGGGACCGCTAGGCAGAATTGCTGATATCTGCTGGGTTAGGTTGTCTGAGCAATGCTAACATTCGTTGGGGCTGGAACTTTGCCTGGAATTCGAATGCCAGGCATGGTGTCTCCACTTGTTGAGATGATTCCATAAGCTACCATGTAGTCCTCTTTCATGTCAATGCCCCATGTTTCACTATTAATGATGGGTGAAATGGGTGCAATGTGTTGGATTGATAATTTATTATTTGAAGTCCTAGGCTCTAGCATTAGTTGCAGTTGTAGGAATAAGTATCATACATGAGTCTTTGAATGCCATACTTCTATGCTCTAGTGTTAAATTTCAAGTAGTTTGGGATGATAGTGTAATGTTGATGCATTTTGTTCATTTTAATTGTTGTGCTTAATTAGTTAAACCTATTGGAAATGGAAACTCCAGCTAGATTAAGCAATCAAAAAACAAAACAGAAGATAGAGGGGATAAATTCAAGGTATAGATCACACTTGCTGCAAGGATCAAGATAAAACTGATAAAGCTGAAGATGCATTGAGGGTTTTAGATATAGTTTTGGGACAACATGCCTCTAGGATGTACACATTTCTTCATCTTCATTTGATTAAATAGGCTGAAGTGTTTTCTTAATGTGTGGTTTGTTTTGAACTGATGTTGGTATGCCAATATTTTTGTATTTAATATTGATGGGATTCATTAACATTCACATTTCAAATTGGAACCTTCCTGGACCCCTAATAGCTAGTTGACTCCCTTAAACCTTTGACTAGCAACGTTCCCTTTCCTTTGTCCATGTCTTTCTTGATTGGAGTATTTTGCTTGGAGAGGCTACTTTTTAGCTTGGGGATGCCCACAAGCCATTGTTTGATCATGTTTGATTTAGAGCGTTATACCTAGGCTACCTTACTACTCCCTCATGTTGGCTAGGAGAGTTCAAATTTCTTGCATGGGGCTTGAGATTACCAATGCCCCTCTTATTTTGAGATTAAAAGGTTTGCATGCTTGAAAGGAGGCTTTATGAGCTACATGCAATGTAGAATAAAATGCATGCAATGTCTATTTGCTTTGCTACCTTTTTGCTGATGGAATATACTATGCCCTTGTTCCCATTAGAGATGAAATTCACCTTGAAATATCATCCTTTCGCTAAAATTTAAATCTGGCATGTCAAGTATGCCTCTTGTTGATCACAAGGAGTCCTTATTGAATTTTGGAGTGGCGACCCTATGCATTGGGATCCATGAAGTGCCTTGGGAAATGTGAAAATGGCCAAAAATATTCATGTCTCTAGTTTGGACTCTAATATGCTAAGTAAAAGTGAAGAATTTGACTATAGGTACCCCTACTAGAAGGAGGGGTAACATGTAGCATGAAGAAAGAGTCTAGCGGGCATCCTAACAAAGGTAATGTTTGAGGGTTCAATGATGGTTGCTTAGGAAAGTTCTACATGAAGCTGCAAGTTCTAATTTCAATCTGGAAGTGATGGAAGACCATTAGAGTGCATGACAAAGAAGAGTTTTGGACTTGCAAGAGAAGTTGTAATCAGCTCCAAATTGTTACCCATCACAAGAAAGCAAAATTTTGGGAGCTTTTGTCTGAGAACATTTGTGCGTTGAGGGCGATGTTAGAATTTAGAATAGTATCAACCTTCAAATAAATATTTAGATATGTATGTGTTGGCCACTACTTGGAGTATGTTAGAGACAGTCACAATAACTTCCACATATTTGTATAAATATGTATTTAGAACTCTGTAAATACTAAACATCATAGATTGTAATTTTCATAGAACCCATAAAACTATTAACATATATTTTTATTTTCTTATTAATAGGGGTATGAACATGTTATGAAACATGATTATGATAATAAGTTTGATGATCATGAAACATTTTTTAAGAATGATAGTGAACCTCTAAATGATGATGATGATACAACCATTGTCAGTGATCAATTTCTTGAAATGGTGAATGATGTCAATCGATGTCTTAATAAAAACATCAATGAGAGTTGGGACAATGAGGGGCTGTCATCAAAAAATGTACTTAATGAACTTAATGAATATAGGAATATTATTGAATATGCCAAGTGGCCATTGTACATGGGTTGTGTTGACTTCACAAAACTATCAGCCACTGTATAATTCTATAATCTAAAAGTGAAGAGTTGATGGTTTGAGACAATTTTTGACCAAATGTTAAAATTGCAAAAAGATGTGCTTCCTAAAGATAACACACTTCTAGATTATGCATATGTTGGAAAAAACTTGACAAATTTATTGGGATTAAACTATGATATGAAACATGAAAGTCCAAATGATTTCATTTTATTATATATAGGAAGTTATGAAAGTAAATATTGATTACCAACATGTGGAAAATATCGATGGAAGGTGGATGCTCAATCTCGAAAGGTGTGGAAAGGTGTTCTAGCAAAGGTGTTAAGATATTTTCTCAGAACACCAAGGCTAAAAATAATGTATAGGTATGATCTTGAACACTATAATTTTATTCAATTTTTCCCTTTATTGTATTATCTTTACAATTTGTCATAGTGTTATTATATGATAATATATTATATAAATGAAAAAATATTTTTGATTATAGATCTGTAGACATGTCAAAAAAACGAGGTGGCATCATGAGAATGCAAGCAATGATGGTCAAATGTGCCACCCTGTTGATAGCCCATCATTGAAAACTATTGATGATAAATGGCCCAATTTTTCTAGAGAACCTCGCAATGTATGACTTGCAATGCAAGCAGATGGATTTAATCATTTTGGAGACTTCAGGAGCACATATAATATTTGGCTAGTAATGTTAGTTACATATAACCTTCCACCATGGTTTTGCACAAAAATGAATTTTTGTATGCGAACATTGTTAATACCTTGTCCCAAGAAACCATGAAATGACATTGATGTGCATTTGAAACCCTTGGTAGACGAACTAAAGGAATTATGGGACCAAGGAAATTTGACATCCAAAAATTCCAAAACTTGATCTGAAATCTAAAAAATAAAGAAGACTAAGAATAAAAAATTAAGAAGAACATAACTATAGCAAAAACTTGAATAATTACAAAATAATAACGAAGATATGAAGAAAAGAAATGGAAAAAAATTGTAATGACTTCAACTAGAACTAGATATTAATTTGGAAGAACAAATGTAAATGCTAACAAGAAGTAGTTTGTAGCGGAGTAACCCAGAAAATAAATATGATACAAAGGAATTCTTCCGAGAAGGTATTGATGCCAACTCAGGTCAAATCAACAGAAATATGGATGCTGCCTACCCTAAGTAGTCTCTTCCAAAACACATGCAATAACACACTTCAAAAATAGCTTCGTCAAGGTATGGATGCCAACTCATGACCAAGGTAGTATGGATATTTCCCTTGCCCCAGATCGTCTCTTTCAAACCATGTTCATAAAAAGCCTCTCCTCCAATTTTTAATGGTAATTTTATAGTTAGTATTCCGACTTTTTGTAGAAAATAGGAGCTGCAAACTTTGATTAGTGACACTTATAAGTGAAAGTTGTAACCGAATATGCATCGACCTATGAAAGGATTTTACGATGAGAGTGACATAATGTTTAGATTTTTGGGTTACTTTGAAAATGTTTACACCATGTTTGGGACTTGGGGGTGCTTCGTGGGATGTGGGGTGCATAGTGTATGGTTGGAATTCTTCCATGATGGACTTCGACATTGCAGGTGGTTTACTATTTGCTGCTAGACCTTGTTTGGATGTTTGAAAGGCATTCTTCCTTGAAATGTTGGATCAGTATGGAGCTTGGTGACATCATGTTGTTGATGCATGAAGGCAGTTTATATGCTTGGAGTGGAGTTGGGTATTTCAGAGGAGTTTATTAAGCCTTAGATAGCATGGGGTTTCTTGGTTTCTTGAATGGAGTTTTACACTTGACATGTGGACTCTTGGGTTGAGGGAGTGGATATGTAGGTGCAGGAGTCCTTAAGGTGACACGTGACCTTGGATATGAATTGTCCTCAAGGAGACATATAACAATGGATATGCATTGGAGCTTTGGAACGTTGGAGGATTGTTGGACCCTAGGGAGTAGTGCTCATGCCATGGAGGCCTTGCTTGTTAATCATTGTCAGCTTTGAGCCTCACACATGTCACTTAGAGTAGAGTGCTTTACATGGGTGGCCCTACTTGTATCTTACAAGTTTTCTTGTAGTGTACTAGGTCCACTTGTTATTTTAAAGACCCTTTACATCTCATATAAATAGAGGAAGGAGTGAGTTGTTATTATAGTCAATCATGCACCCACTTGTGCATATTCCTTTTCACTCTTTGGTTACATATGCAAGAGAATTTCCACTTTATCTATCTCTCTCTCGTTCAATATTATTTTTTCTCTATGTGTTTTTGTCTTAGGGTGCTAGTGTTTTTTAGGGAATTCACCAAAAAGCTTCATATATATAAAGAAGAAGTGAAATATGTAGGGTGCATCATGTATGGTTGGACCATGTTCTTCCATGATGGACTTGGACATTGGAGGTGGTTTACTATTTATTGCCAGAACTTGTTTGGATGTTTGAAAGACATTCTTCCATGAAGTGTTGGATAAGTATGGAGCTTGGTGACTTTATGTTATTGATACGTGAAGGGAGTTTATGTGCTTGGAGTCGAGCTGAGTAATTCAGAGGAGGTTATTGAGCCCTATATACCATGAGGTTTCTTGATTGCTTGCATGGAGGTTTACACTTAACACGTGGACTCTTGGGTTCATGGAGTAGATATGTAGGTGTGGGAGTCCTTAAGGCAACACATGATGCTTGATATGAATTGTCCTTAAGGAGACATGCAACCATGGAGACGCATTGGAGCTTTGGACCTTTGGAAGAGATTTGGACCTTAGAGAGTAGTGCTCATGCCATGGAGGCCTTTCTTGTTAATCATTATCATGTCTGAACCTCACATATGTCACTTAGAGTAGAGTGCTTCACATGGATGGACCTACCTATGTCTTGCAAGTTTACTTATAATGGACTAGGTCCACTTGTTATTGTTAAGCTCCTTTACATGTCATATAAATAGAGTAAGGAGTGAGTTGTTATTATAGCCAGCTATGCACTTTTGCATATTCCTTTTCATACCTAGGTTAGAGATGTAAGAGTAGTGCTACTCTCTCTCTCTCTCTCTCTCTCTCTCTCTCTCTCTCGTTCCATCTTCTTTGTACTTTATGTGTTTTTGTCTTAAGGTGCTAGTGTTTCTTGGAGCATTCACCCAAAAACATCATATGTATAATGGAGAAATGAAACCCATGAACACAATCACAACCTATCATATAATTCTCCATGGTTTAAAAAGGCCTAGATAGGGAAAATAAAGAGAAACCCTATATCCACCAAAGATACTCCAACGAAAATAATAGAGAAGGCAGCGATGAGAGCTCTGCAACGCACCCACAGCAGTAGCAAGAACAAAACCCTAGGCGCCGCTGCACGGACTTTCTGCGCTTGCCATAGCAGGCCTGGCCACTGACCATCCTATGGCAGATACTGCAGGAGGGGAGCGCTCTGCCTCCCCTCCATTGGAGACGCCCAACACCAATAACAAGACACACCTGACAAAGAATCTGCAACATGCAAAGGCAGACCTAGAATCAGCAAAAGACAACACTCGGATGACACCAGAACAGCAGGACCCAGAACAAAGTACTAAAGAAGAAGCAGGCGACAGTAGATCCAATGTATCGAAGGCAGCTCAACCCAAGGTCACCTCTGCAACCTGCATTCCAAAAGCTGCAGAATCGATCAAGATTGAGTTACCAAGCCATCTCATCAATGAAGAAATCCAATTCATGCAGGACCATGCACTGATTGGAAAGTTTCTGGGATTCTGGCCCACAGAACGAGCCCTGAACGGCTGGATAGCCTCAAAATGGAAGCCCAAAGGACAGGTGACTCTACAACTGGGTCCAAAAGGCTTCTTTACGGCCATTTTCAACTGCATAGAAGACAAAACCAGAATATTCGACGGAGGACCGTACTTTTTCAACTCTTCGGGCCTGTATCTAACGGACTGGAAACCACGATTCAGTCCTGATAAAGAGGATTTCAGCTGGGCCCCCATTTGGATCCGCATGTACTTCCTACCCGTTGAGTACTGGAGAGATGAAACATTGGAATGGATAGGCAACAAGCTGGGAACCTTCATCAAGATCGCAACTGAAACCAAGACGCGCAAGTTCACCTCATATGCCAGGATCTGCATTCAAATGCACCTCACCAAGACCCTAGCAGCTTCGGTAAGTCTCTTTCACGATGACTATGAATGGAAGCAGCCTATAGATTATGAGCATATTCCTTTTCACTGTAGGAAATGTCACAAACATGGCCATCTCTTTAGGGACTGTCCATTAAATGTGCAGCCCAAGTCCCCTTCCAATGAAACCTCCACTGATCCTGAAGGCTTTACAAAAATTATCAATCGCCGTCGACATGCAAGAAAACACCAAGCTAATCCGCCTCCGCCCCAACCTTCTAAGGCGCATCCCTCTAACCGCTTCACTGCCTTAGAATCTCTCGACCCTCAATCAAGCCCCAATGATGTTAACCCTGAATCTCTGCATCCATCTCCGCCCTCTCACAAGCCTGTCAATACCCCTTCGTCCTCGGCTCTGGCCCCTTCCAAAATTATTGATCCTCCCTCTGATAAAAATTTTTCCTCTGCCTCAGACATGGAAATCCAATACTCCTCCAAAGGAAAATCCGTGCTAAATGATTCCACACAAGCTTCAGACATGGACCTTGATGCTGCCTTAGCCCTAAGCCTCCATGAAGAAGCTTTGGAAGATACCACTTTAGACATATCTGCCCCTGACAACATGGAGGAAGATCGCGAAGATGTAGATCTAGAAGAATTCAACATCTCCAGACTTGACATCTCCAAATTGGAAACAGCGTGCCAGCAAAAAGATTATGCCTTAATCCCTCTTTGGCAGATAGACAAAATTGAAGGAGTCCTGACAAGAGTCCAACATCACAAAAGCCTGGGCATCCAAGGAGGAAGTCAATGGGATGGAAGGAAAATCCACAAAGAAACAAAGAAACGTGGCAAAAAAACAGATCTACAGAGAACAATAGCAGTGGGGGAAATACTAATGAACTCGGGGCAATTCCCCAAGTTGACCAAGTTCTTCAAACCCAAAGAACCATCTCCATGAAGCTAATATCATGGAATGTCAGAGGACTCAATGGTCCCTCGAAACACAGAATGATAAAAAATCTAATTATGCAAGAAAAACCAGCAATCGTCTTTCTTCAAGAAACAAAATGCAGCAGCACCACAATAGATAGATTCAGCAATAAAGCCTGGGCAGGTAGTAGTTCAATTTCAGTAGATGCAGCAGGGGCTTCAGGGGGTCTCTCCATTCTCTGGAACCCACAGATAGTCTCTCTAGATAATTTCCATGCCACGCAGCACCTCATACAGGCAACTTTCCACCTCATTGGCACCCACATCCATGGGCATCTCACCAATGTGTATTTCCCGCAATCAATTCAGCAAAAATTAGACCTCTTGGAAACAATCACCCTTCTCAATGAACAGAGACAATATCCTTTATGGATAGGAGGAGGAGATTTCAACATCATAAAATCCATGGAAGAGAAGCAAGGGGGGCGCACCAGGCTCGACAGTGACAGCCACGGCTTCAGACAATTCATACACAACAACCGATTAATGGATGTGCACACCTCCAACGGTATACACACATGGTCGAACAAACGCAAAGGATTACACTATATTGCCTCTCGATTGGATCGGTTCTTAATCTCTGATAATGCCATCCATCTAGGAGGCGATTTCAGTGCAGCCATCATACCTCAGGGAGGATCGGATCATTGGCCTGTTCTTCTGCACTGGTCCCGCCCAAGCAACTGTAGCAACAGACCCTTCCGTTTTGAGGCCTTCTGGCTCTTGGACACCTGGTTCAAAGAAATGGTAAATCAGGCCTGGAAATCTTATAACTCACCGGCAGGGGCCAAAATGTATCAGTTCCAGCAAAAACTGAAACACCTGAAGCAAACGATTAAGATCTGGAATCGAACTCATTTTGGTAATATACAGGAGAGCAAACAAAAATTGGAACAACAAATGAAAGCCTTGCAACAAACTTTCATTTTGGAAGGCCGCACAGAAGAGCAAAGCCAGCAGGAGCAGATCCTCTGGAATCAAATCGAAGAACGACAAAAACAAGAGGAAATTCTATGGCGACAAAAGTCTAGAATAAGCTGGCTTAGAGAAGGCAAGAAAAACACAAAATTCTTCCACAGGTCAACCATCCAAAGGCGCATGCATAACAAAATTATCTTTGTTGAAAACCAGCAAGGTGAAAGAGTAGAGGACCATGAAGGTATGGAGAAAGAATTCACTGGATACTTCAAGAACATCCTACAAGAACCCAACGGGAATAGGGATGAGGCAATTAGGGAAATCACCCAGCACATCCTGAAAATCATCAATGATGATCATAATGCTCAGTTGCTTCAGCCAGTCACAATAAAAGAAGTAGAAGAGGCAATGGCTCAGCTCAAAGACGGCAAAGCACCAGGGCCTGATGGATTCACAGCCAATTTCTTCCACGAATTTTGGGATCTAATCAAAACTAAAGTTTGGGAGCTGGTGGAAGAATCCCGTAGCATGCATTGGGTTCTCCCATCCTTAAACTCAACCTTCATAGCATTGGTACCCAAAGAAGCGACATCAACCAAACCTGAAAAGTACAGGCCAATAGCGCTCTGTAATGTAATTTACAAACTCATCTCAAAAGTTATCTCAAACCGCCTCAAACCGCTATTACCTCTACTTATCTCTCCAGAACAGACAGGGTATGTGGAAGGCAGACAAATCATGGACGGCATAATTCTCTCCAATGAAGTCATCCATTCTTTAAAGATTCTCAAAAAAACAGGTATGCTTCTCAAGCTCGATCTCTCCAAAGCTTTTGACAAGTTAAGTTGGAATTATATTCATAAAATGCTACTTGCATTTGGCTTCAATGCCACCTGGACAAGATGGATCATGAGGCTCATTACTTCCCCCTGCTTCTCTATCCTTTTGAATGGCTCTCCCTCACCTCCTTTCTATCCCTCTCGGGGAATCAGACAGGGGGATCCCTTGTCTCCCTTCCTCTTTGTTCTAATGGCTGAAGGCCTCAGCAGGCTGCTTAAATCAGCAGTTTCCTCCCAGCTCCTCAAAGGCATATCCTTGCATGGCCGTGATCCTCAAACGCATCAGCAATTTGTTGATGATACTATGCTTTTTGGTCATCCTTCAGTTAAAGAAGCCACTGCTTTCAACTCTCTTCTGGCCCTTTTCTCTGAAGCCTCTGGCACCTCCATCAACGCTACAAAATCCCAGCTCTTTTTCTTCAATACCCCCCCCCCATACTCAAAGAACCATCGCCCGAATTTTGGGATTCACAATCTCCCACCTACCCTCCAAATACCTGGGTGCGCCCCTTTCTGATTCAGCAATCAAGCAAGTATCATGGAGAACTCTGTTAGACAAATTGGAATCAAAGCTTTCCTCCTAGACCTTCAGAGCACTAAATCTAGCAGGTAGGCTCGTTCTCATCAAATCAGTCTTACAAGCTATGCCGCTTTATCTCTTCTCCATTTTAGCAGCTCCAAAAGGTGTTCTTAAGGCAATACGCAATCTCCAAAGAAATTTTCTCTGGGGATCCACTAGTCAGAATAGGAAATGGACCCTCGTCAAATGGACTGAGGTCTGCAAATCCAAAGCAGAAGGAGGGCTCGGTCTTCGGGATCCGCTGCATAGTAACAATACTATGGGAGCTAAAATCTGGTGGAACTGGGTCACCAAACCCAATATCCCATGGACCCAACTTTGGCAAGCCAAATACGCCAGAGGCAGTCAGTGGAGTGATCTAATCCGGATCAATCCCACTTCACAGGGATCACTTATGTGGAACAATGCAAAACAACAAAGCAGTTTCATTCAAGAACATAGTTTCTGGGAGATTCATTCTGGACAAACTGCCAGGTTCTGGAACAACTCATGGCAGCAACTCCCTAAATTGGCAGACTTATTCCACAGACCTCTCTGGCAGATCCAAATGAATCAAGGAAGCATCAAATTAGTTCATCAATACTGGCAGCCATCGCCATCCCTTGATTATCAAACTTGGAAACCAGCTCGACTCTGGCAAATAGACTGGCAGGGAGAAGCATATACAGATATTGATCAGGAACTCAACCAAAGGAAAATTCGCATCTCCCAGCAACAGGACAAGCTCCGATGGGGCTACACGACCAAAGGCACCTTCACAACGAAAGAAGCTCATCATCTGCGCTACTCCAATGATCAAGCGGACAAGGATCAACTCTGGGAAAAAGTCTGGCAAGCAGAGTTATGGCCCAAAATCTCTACCTTTCTCTGGTTACTCAGCAAAAAACGCATTCTCACCTGGGACAATCTCATCAAAAGAGGTTTTACAGGGCCGTCCAGATGCCCAAACTGCAATAACAACTGTGAAACTATCTACCATCTTCTAGAAGAATGCACATTAGCACAGCAAATCTGGCAGAAAGTCGAACACTGCAACAAGAAGGCATACCCCAGAATGGTGGATATTACAGCAAATATAAGAACCTGGGCAAAAAATCCGTTTAAAAGCAGGGTACTCAACTCCTTATGGAACATCCTACATGGCTTTCTCTACTGGACCCTTTGGAAGGAACGCAATCACAGAATCTTCAACAGCAAAGCCAGATCTACAGACGACCTTTGGATCAGTCTCAGGAACAACATTCAAGAAACTTTAGCCATTAGAGCTTGGAAAGATGAGGATTGGCCAGAAAGCCATCAGGAACAACTCATATTGAAAAATTGGAATCTGGAATTCAAATCTCCAATCACGGCCAACATCACACCTCCCAACAGATCTACATCTCCCTCCTCTTGGTCCCCTCCTGCTCCCTACACCTTCAAGTTGAACTTCGATGGAGCGACCAAAGGTAATCCCGGTCCGGCAGGATACTGAGGAATTATTCGCAATCACAAGGGAGAATCACTACAAGTGTATTATGGCACTATGGGCTCAGACACCAACAACGCGGCGGAGCTAGAGGGTCTCTGGCAAGGAATAAGTCTAGCCGACCAGAACCACCTTTATCCTCTGGAAGTAGAAGGCGATTCACTGATCTTAATAGCAATAGCTAAACGAATACAAGCAGGAGCAAAAGCGGTCAAGGTTGCCAAAAGCTGGCGATTGCTAAGCCGTTTGGAAGATCTGGAGGAAAAGCTTCACACAGCCCACAATATCTCCTTCCATCATGTTAGGAGAACCGCCAACAAGGTTGCAGATCGATTAGCTAATCAAGGGGTGTCACAGTTGACATCTTCCTTCTCAGGTTCTCTAAACACAGTTGACAATGCTCAACTCAAACAAGACTGCATCGCTTTGGTGCAAACAGATCTACCCTCCCCGGATGCGGGTGAAAGGCAGGAGTAAATGGCAGCTGTGGTGCTGCGTGGCAAGTCCCATGGGCAGGTGTCAGCCCGGACAAGCCACCGCACCCCAACATACCCGAACCATAAATGCGCAGCATTCGTCCGTCCAGGCGCTAGTCCGCTCGGCCTTCAGTGAAGTTATGGCGATACAGACAGTCCTGGGGAAGATGGCCAGTACTCAGACGCCATTAAATGCTCCACCAGATCAGACTCTCATGGCGGTCCATAAGAAGGTGGCTCCCCTGCATTATGCTCTGAGACATGAGCAGAATTTGAGAAATCCTGACCATTCTCTGGCCGCGTGGAGAATTTCTGCAGAGGTGCGGGTGAGGGTTTCAGGCATGTCTGGAGAGAGCAGAGGGCCGAGGGGCAGGGGAGGGGCACAGGGTCGCCCTCCAACATAGAGGAGAGCCACTCCACCTGCTTCCTCAGAGGATGTCCCTTGGATTCATGGAGGACACCTGCAACAGTCCATTAATCGGCAATTCAGCCAGGAACCACGGGATTGTGGGCACTCGGAGCACCCTGCGATTCGTTATCGCATACCCTGCACATTTGCGGACAATACATTGATTATCTCTGTCACCGTGGAGCATTGCAGTGATGCTCGCCGGCCACGGGATGGTCTCATGGTGCCAAGGCTGGACATGGAGGTGCCCAAGGTGGATTTTCGGCACCCTCCTCAGACAAAGGAAGCCAGTACCTCGACGATTCAGCCTGCCAGGATGCCGGAAGGAGGAATTCAACCAGTTTTGAAGGACAGCAACAAAGAACCTCAGCCCGCGACGGAGGATGAGCCTTATGAGACGGACGAAGATTAACGACGCTGCCCTTCGGTTCTCTGTTCATCCCTTCTTTTTCCTTGTGTCGGCATATCTGCTGTCTAGGTGTCTGTATCTCTGCAAGTTCAGGAGTCAATGTGTCAATGTGCTGGTTAGGCATCAGGCATCAAAGGGTCGGTATATCTGTTGTCCACGTGTCTGTACATCTGTCTGTAATGCCACTGTGTCAATGAGTCTGTTTGTCAATGAGTTTGTAATGCCACTATGTCCAATGTGTTCGCTGAAATGCCACTGTGTCGGTTTAATGTAGTCTCGGCAAGCTGGTCAGAATGGACAATTCCATAGACACTCTTGAGAATTCTCCATGGAGATTCCAGGCGTCAACCTGGTGTAATTTTGAATGTAATGTTACAGTTTTTGTAATATAATTAGATTAGTTTTACGGAGAAAAAAAAAAAGATACTCCAACAATCAATATTTTTGAATATCTTTCTGAAATACCTTTGGTAGAGCCAAGGTTTCTATTGGTTTTCTCCATCTAGGGTTTTGGAGAACTTAGAGCATTATATGATGACTTGTGACTATGCTCATGGATTTCAGTTCTTACAAACACATATGAAGTTCTCAACTATCCAAAATTATGCTATTTTAGATTTGGCTTCCAGCTTACCACTACCATAAATTGTGTTATTTCAAAGATTTTACTTCCATATTTTCATAAATACAATGTCGTCAAAAATATAGTTGAACACATCCATATTCATAGTTAGATTATATTCCAAGAATATATACATTTATTGTATGGATCAGCAATTGTCTCACGAACAACAATCACATCATAACCGTCAATTGAACTTGGTTGGGGAGGATATTATTTTACGCTCTCAAGTACCTGAGTTCATCTGTTGTCAAATAGAATTAGAACTAGATAAAAACCAGATAAAGCAATTGGCTCACCAAAAAATGCATAAATTATTAAAATTTAGTAGAAAAACATATATATTAATTTGCATCCATATGAATCATAACCGTTATACAAAAAAAAAAACATTTATCTTGAGTTTTCCTGTAAACATATTTGGAGGTTTCCCAACATGAAATTCCTAAAGAATATGTTGTCTTGAAGCCAAGTGTGCATCATATCATAGTTAAAATCTAAAGTCTTTGGCACCCTTAAACCTATCACTAGTCTGAGAATCTTATACCATACTAACAACATATTTGTGTTAAGAGAGTTCAACATGCATTTATAGCCACATTTTTTCTAAAGGGTGAAAGTGGTTATGTGCCACATAACTATGTTTGAAGGACAAATAGCCATATCATAAAACAGAGACAAGCTTGAAATATGTGTTCTATAGCTAGAAGTATTGTTATGACATTATTGACATAATTTAATTACTTTGTTGAAGGACTTCAGAGGGATGTAAAAGTGATTTAGTGGGTCATAATGTTCAATGATGGGTATTATTGTAAGATTATTTACCCAGCATTATCCCACTAAATTGAAAATGGGTTTTTTCTTATTGTTTGAGCCAAATATTGTAACAACAACACTAGTCCATTAAATACGCTAAAAGGTCACGAAAAAATACATAAATTATTCAAATTTAAGTAAAACACATATATAATAAGGTGTGTCCATATGACTCACAAGCATAACACAAAAAAATTTACATTTAACTTAAGTTCATGGAAACAAATTTGGAGGTTTCCCAACATGAAATTCCTAAAGAATATGTTGTCTTGAATCTAAGGGTGCACCATATCATAATTAAAATCTAAAGTCTTTGGCACGCTTAAACCTGGCACTAGTCTAAGAATCCTATACGATAGTAAGAGCATATTTGTGCTAAGAGAGTTCAACATACATTTACAGCCACATTTTTTCTTAAGGGTCAAAGTGGTTTTGTTCCACATAACTTTCTTTGAAGGAAAAATATCCATATCATAAAATAGAGGCAAGCTTGAAATGCTTGTTCTATAGATAAAAGTATTGTTATGACATTGTTCACAACTTTTAAGTACTTTGTTGAACGACTTCAAAAGGATGTCAAAGTGATTTAGTGGGTCAGATTGTTCAATGATGGGTATTATTGTGAGATTATTTTCCCAACATGCCCCTACTAAATTGAAAATGGGTTCTCTTTGCTATTGTTTGGGCCAAATATTGTAACAACAACACTAGCGTGTTAACTATGCTAAAAGGTCACTTTCTTGTTAACTTGATCATCAATATCTCTTTTAAAAATCAATATTTCTTAGTTTTTTTTATAGTATTTGTTTGATAAGAACATTTCTATAGTCTCTTCACTAAATTTCTTAAAGTTTTTACATTTATGATTTTTGAAAAAAAGAGGATAACATTATACCCTGGCTGAGTAAGGATTCTTTAAATAGCCTTCTAGATTGGTTACTTTTTGTTCCGTCTAAGCTCGGTAAAGTGTCATGAATTTACATTTAACAATGTAAGAATCTAGTCTTCTCCAGAAACAATCAAGCCAACTCTTTCATTTTGCAAATTACCTAGCAGATCTGGACATATTCTTTGAAATTTCTATGTTGAAGGTGTTGGATTTAGGTAATTGATGCAGAATGCACATCTACAATTCTATTGTTCACCTACTAGACCAGTGCAAATTATAGTCAAACTTGGAAGGGTTGGACATGAGTGTTCCAACCATACTCTTTTTGGCCTGCAATACATATATTCATAACACATACCTACAATACTATTGTTCACATATTCAACTAGTGCATATTATAGGCAAACTGTTAAATGTTGGACTACATTGTCTCATGTTCACACACCAACACTAAAGATGCAACGTATTATGTGCATCCTTATATGTGTTTGATATTGAAAGCTAACTGTTTAAATAAATGCATGTATAAAACTTCTATATTTGAAAAATAGCCATCAATACTTTTTTCTAGAATTTTGGCCTAAGTTCACAATAGTATGCTAAAAATTGTGATTTCAATGTCTGGAAATTAGGATATATAAATGTGAGATATATACTCTACATCTTTGGGTCGTCTCCTTTTCAAAACTGAGCTTTTTTAGGCTACATGTTAATTGTTTGAACTTTGAACTTTGAAGAAATTCTTGAATGGAATTCGTAAGGCAGTAGTACCATAAATTGTGTTATTTCAAAGATTTGACTTCCATATTTTTACAAAATACAATGTCCTCAATAAATAGCTATACATATAGATAATCATGTTTAGGATTATATATGTGTTGGAGTGGTTCCTTTATGTTTTACTATGATCTTGATTGCTCACGTGCTTAGTTCTATTTTTTCATCAATTGTTCATAGAATATGCAAAAGATTTCATTATCAAAATGTGGCAAAAATTACATTTCTCCTAATTTATTTTTTTATTGTTCATGACAAGATAATCATGTTGCAGGAATGAGGTATATTATTGTCTATTGATATTTTGTTGTCACTTTGATTTCTTTCAGGTAACAATGGTTAATAAGGAAGGCGTTATTGAGCATCAGGCACACATCTTATTCTACTATCGACAGGACACTCCATGGTTTTCAAGCATGGAAACAAAAATACAGATGTCAGCGGGATATCCAAAGTCCATGTTGGATGAATTTAATACTAGTGATGATTTTGATTCCTTGTCAAATAAAGAATGTCATGAGTAAAATTCAAATAAACATAAGTAACTCAAGAATGAAGGTGAAACTATTGCTTTCTGTCCAAGTCAATTTATTTTATTTGTTGGTTTTTGACATGTTTTGAGTTCATATTTGTCAAATTCCAAATTGCATGTTGGTTTATGTAAAGGGGAAATATATATATATAATATATATATTTTATCTTATGTCATTCATGGTTTCCGTAGATCTGTGTTACATTTGCACAAATCTTTAGATATCATTCATATATCTAAACACCAGACAACAACAAAATTGAGATTTTTCTTTCACTCAACCTATAACATGTTACATCTATTTTCATCAATGATCTTCTTTCCATTTGCTATCCACTTATGACATTTCATTTGCAATATTTGGTGCATTTTCTAGTTGTAGGTCATTTCCATATTATAAATATCTTCAGAGTTTCACTTCTAATTGAGTATTCAACTGAACATATTGATTCTCTTAAACATAACTATTTTTCCCTCCACCCACTTTTCATAGCTTCCATAACCATTAGGTAGAGACCTGCAACTTTGATGTTTCTTTTCTTTTTAGTATAATGTTACCGAAATTTTAATTTATTGAAAGTTGTAGTATTTATAATTTATGAAGTTTCAAGGTATAATTTTTAAAAGTCTAATTCTTTAAAGGGTGCTAGCTGAATTAAATAACAACTGCTTTACAAGCAGGAGGTTGGTAGCTCAATTCCATCGTGCCTTAACATCCATATGGAATGGGGACGATTGATTTTTTGTGATGGAGGCTCTTTTGACCATCACCAATGAGATTTGGCGACATTTTTCGACCGACACCAAAGTATAAAATAATGACGGTCGACGAATGCCACCATATATACGCATCAATAGTGATGACACTCAAAGGTCCGTAGCCATAAATTGTTGTCGTTGATATGAAATGGTGATGGTTGTTGTCCTTAATTATAGTCATTATTCGTGATAGACCTTCAATGTCACCACCACACCTATTCTTCTAGCAATGTGGCTTTTGACGATGGTCAACGAACATCACCATATATATGTACCAATAGTGGTGACCACGAAAGATCCATCACAATAAATCATTTTTGTTAATATGAAATGGTTATGGTCACTATTTTTCATTATAATCAATCTTCATGACGAGCCTTGAATGTCACCACAACAACTATACTTTTGGTGACACCACCTTTGGTGATGTTCATTTTTTTGTGATGGAGGCTATGGTCTATCGTGATTGCTCATATGAAATGGTGATGGTCGCTATCTGTTTTTATAAATCATTATTGGTGATTGAATTTGAATGTCACTACAACACCTATACGTTTGGAGACACCACGTTTGGTGATGTTCATTTTTTGGTGATGGAGGCTATGGTTTGTGAGAATTTCTCATATAAAATGGTGATGGTTGCTATTTGTCATTAGAAATGATTATTGGTGACGGACTTTGAATGTCACTACAACACCTATATTTTTGAAAACACCACCTTTGGTGACGTTCAATTTTGGGTGACAAAGGCTCCTTTGACCATCACCAATGAGCTTATGGTGACATCTTTTGCCCGTCATCAATGTCATTTTTTCTCGTAATGTATGGGCTAAAACAAGCTCCAAGATCTTGGTATGGTCAAGCTAATAGCTACTTGATGAATCTTGGTTTCATTAGAAGTTATGTAGACCCAAAAGTTTACCTCAAGATTGTCCAAGGTATACCTTTTTTTTGGTATTGTATGTTGATGATTTATTATTGAAAAGTGGAGAAACTCCTATCCTCCAGTGTAAGAGGGAGTAAGCTTCTGAATTTGAAATGAAGATTCTTAGTTTGATGCATTACTTTCACAAATACCTAGTGAAATTTATATTTCTCAAGGAAAATATGTCATTAATATTCTTGAAATATTTGATATGGTAGAATGTAAGTCCATGCATACATATATGGAAATGAGCTCCAAGAAATTACATGACAAAACTATAGGACCCAACCTAGAAAATTCCATGGCATATAGACAACTCATTAGTGCTTTCATGTTTTTAATTAACACTAGGGCCCACATATGCTTTGTTGTAAACACCTTAAGTCAACACAGTATTGATCCATTTCATGCCCAATTGATTTTTGCAAAACATGTACTCAGATAGTTGCATGGAACTGCAATCTAGGATTGAGATACACTACTAAAAATGTAAGAATTCAAAGGATATACTGATGTTGATTGGGTTGGTAACTCTACTGAGAGTGTTGTCACTCACTAGTTTTTCAGTCACTAGTGGCTTCAGAAGCGAAGTAGCAATGATGTTTTATGCCAAAGTTTGAGCCGCAGAAGTTGTTAGAGCCAAATTGGACCCTCTCTAATGCATAGTGCTTGGAAAGATCTTTCGAGTGGTATATAGAATTCCAAAAAGGGGTTCCTAGATCAAAAGCTAGGGACTATTGAAAACTCCCTTTAGAAAGCTTAGAAAACCCAAGACAATTGGCTATGTGTTGAATAAAAATCGTAGCCAAGACTTGGGACAGTTCATCACAATCACATATTGACGTCGGTGGGTCCAGGCACATTGCATATATCAAATTTTCACATATTGGCGGGCTCCCGGGTCTAGGTACAATAGTTTATTGGGGGATTATTTACATCGAAGGCCAATATTATGGTCTTGCAATCTTGCATAATTTGATTTTGACCAAGGGGTGTATTTGTATTTATCACAACTAGCTGGTCAAGGCTCAACAATTATCGGCAATTGCAATGGTTTAAGTCCCGAAACAATGAAAAGGGTCTGATATTTCGATATAGACCAAAATCATCGGGGAGGGACAATTTTTAAATACAAAGGAAGAGCATTCAAAACAAATGCCCAATCGGCCTCTTTCTCTCTCCTCCATGGGGCCCATGTGGTGGCTTCTGATCAGTCCTTAGAGCTTATGTGGTGGATGATTTCAACAATGAAATGGAAAGTACGAATGATGATGTGGAAAGTATCGATGATGACATGGTGACAGACACATGTCACTCATGTTTGGCATTTTCAGGGGTCTAATGCGGTTGTTTCTAGGTGCCATATGGCACCACTCATAGAGTAACATGGGGTAGTGATGATGCTAGTAACGATATATGTAGTTTATCGACGATCGACACTCGATGGTTCCTAGTTTTGGGCTTATCAATGATTGCAATGCGATAAGGAAGGGCCCTAGATGCGATATATAATGAGTTACGATCTATAAAGATTTCAGGTCTCGGAAATCAGCTGATGACAAATTTATTTTTTATAAAGGAAAAGGCCCCCACAAAGCAAGTCAAGGCCTTAAGAAATTTTAATATGAGGCCCTGGTGTTCGCTTGTGGCCCTATGAGGATATTCATAAAATGGGCTGTAATAAAGGGGGTCCGAGGGTTAATTAAATTCTCACCTATTTGACTACTTTAAATGAATTGAAATCCTACATAATGATGCCCTGTTAGCACTTTACAAAGAGTTTTTAAAGATTGATGGGTCAGAAACTTGGTGTTTAACAAGGAGTATGGGTAGATTTATATAAATACAACCTATAATATTCTTATATAATTTGTTGTGTTACAGATCCATTTGGGAACATCATTCCCATCACTCAGATCAATACTCTTAGGACTCATCAAACCCTAATTTGGTTGTTACATGCCCTAGACAAATCATCATTTCCATTGCCTCCTTCCCTGAGAGTTTCTTGGCCTAAAGCTCTCCAAAAATGCCTCTGTGATGAACTAGGGAAGCCTTTGTTAGGGTTAAGTGTGCTTCAGTGTAAGTAGGCCCATGACAGGGTGCTTTCTAGAGAACTTAGACCCACTTTGGACTGTGATGGGAGTGATTGAGTGTAATGATCATAGGGTTCTAGGAATATTCTTATCTTCTGGAGCCATCTAGAAGATTCCCACACTTATCATCTCCTATGAGCTCAAAATTGGATAGGGAATGAGTTAAGTAGCCTCCTATCCTCTCATCCCACCCTCTATGGAAACTAAATCTATGTTTGGAAGGCCATTCAATACCCTCATTTATGAACAAACCTCCTCCATTTTCCTATAAATTGAGCACTCATCTAAGTGATCAAGGGCTAGACTTTGAGAATTTGTAAGCAAATATTGTTGGTGTGAGGTTTGAGATTCTAAGCAAGTATTGTTATGCTGCTAGAGTGTTGTGATTTTGATGTGATGTTGGTTGGAACCCAAGCTAGAAGAGTGAGAATGGATCGAACTTCATGGTTGTAATTATTCCTTCTATTTAATGAAGTTGTTTACAACTTTTCCCATATTCTTGTCTTTATGTGTGACGAGTATATGTGTAAATGATTTCGATTCCATTTTCTTATAGTAGATAGATCTATAGATTTTATTATTTTTTGTCCTTTGTTTATGATTGCAGGTACTTGTCGAGCAGATTTAGTTTGAGAAGGAGTGCCGAGAGCCATACAAAGGAGACAAAGGGAAAGAAAAAGATAATAGGTAGGTGCCTTATCTTATTTATTTTCTATAGAAAAAGGTTAAGTGCTTTAAATCTATTGTTCTAGGTGTAGCTACCCACCTAGGGAAATTGTCTTTATCCATAGGTGCAAAATTCCACACAACGCAGTGCCAAAGGCATTTTAATGGCATAATCAACTTAAGTCAGTTGATGTATAAATGAACCACCTCAGACAGCCAAAAGGAGTCTATAATAGTAGGGACATTGCTTGAAAATAGGACTCCATTGAAATGAAAAAGGGAAACCTCCTTCTTCCTCTCTCTATCTCTTTCTTTCTATATTAATGTATGATTTCTTTAGGAAAGGGATGGGATCTCGTCGTAATTGTTTTGCGGGAAACAATGCTTCACCGTGGCTGAGACAACTAGTTGATTTGATAGCTGAGACTCAGCCCAGGGATATTTTCAACTATGAAATGATTGTAAAACCTTCCCCTTATTCCTATAAATAGGCATATGCAACAACAGCTTTTGGTTTCTAGTTTGGGCACTAGGTTCAGATAGTTTAACTTGCGAGGCGTGAATTTTGTGATGCCATTTTCATTCAATTTGTTGTATTCATGGGATTTCATTGATTTCATTGCTGAATGTATGGAATGATTATTGGATGCTTTGAGATAAATGATATTTCCCGAATGATTCCAAACATGTTAATTTTTAGTAATTTTTCCTTTTTATAACCTCTTTCTAGCTTTGCATCTTTTTTCTTAAAACAATGATAAGGTGGTTGTTATGTTTCTAGCTAATAAATGGATTTGTCTTCATTGCTAAATAGAAGAGTACATGTGAAAGACCACATAATTACATTTTTACCTTTATTCATGTTGTACCTGTCATCCTTTAGATTTACTCATGTCTGTGAGTTGCTTCCAATACATGTGGTGGCTTAGATTTACCTCAAATTTTGAACAAATATTGATACCTATTATTATGCAAGCCTGAAGCTTTACATTAGCTCCCCCTATTTCTATCATTCCACCTTCTTACTCTCTCATGTTTATACTAACATATAGTGGTTAAGGACTCTATTTATTACACTCTACACCTAATTTCCTCCTTCTCCTTCCCCTCTCCTTTGCCACTTCAACTTTAGTTCAAGTTGTCTCATTTCCATGTGTATGCCACCAAAAAAAGAAACCATTTATCTTTGAGATTGCTCGGTATACCCCCAGCATCTAGATTCATGATTTGGCTTGAATCTGCCTTACTAAAGGCACATTGAGCCAAACCCTCTTACAACCATATTCAATTCATGTAAATTGGAGTGCTACAAATCCCTCTGATCCCATCTTACAAGAACTCCTCTTTAAGATGTCATAGGCACTAGTCTACAATCAACCCATAGGTTTTCTCTAGGAATATTTCTTCGCCTCTTGCTATACTTGTGTTACAGGTGCAAGATTTATCAACAACATCTTTCTGACACCATTGCCAAGGAATGAATTAGAAAACTTTTCCCTCGGTACAACAATGTTTTGCATTTCCCCTGTTAGGTCAGCTAGGGAAGTGTGGGTTGAAGACCTCTCACCTTGTTGACTCCACTGTTAAATATATGGTAAACATCCCGGTGAATTCCCTATCCATATCTCTAGTTGATCATGCTGGCTTTCAGGTAGCCCCATACTCACTTAGATGCTACAAAAACTAAAAACTTTCCCTACTTTTGAAGCTGAAATCAATCATATGGGGAGGTTTTCAATATTGTCATTCTTGCATTCATGGCCAACAGGTTTGCACCACTAGATTTTTCTTCCATTGTTTGTTACCCGAACCATGTTCTTTTGTTTCATGAATGGGATACCTATGTTGGGAACGAGATCCACTAAGGACAGTTTTGGTGCTAAAAGCCCATGTTTTGGGTCAAATTTTGTAATAAAGATGTAAAGTCTCTGCATTTTGTGGTTGCAGAGTGCGAGGGTGTCATGAGTCATAAAGGGTTGTCTGCCCTTATTTTGTAAAATGTAAGTTGGTTGTAAAGATCTACCCATGGTCAACAGACCATGGGATTGTTTAAAAAGAGCTAAGTAAGCTCTAAGAAGTAGTAAGTTTAGAAAAAGTCTCAGTTTCGGTTCTTAGCATAGGTAGAGGCTCTGTAGTTGAGTGTGCAGAGGCCTACAGTGGAAGTCCATAGCTAAGTGTGCAGATGCCTGCAGCTGTGTGTGTAGGGCAAATAAAGTCTGTAATCATTTGAAGATATAAATAAAGAGAAGAATTATACAAATTCCATGTCGTTATTTCTTGTTAATACATCTTCTAATATTGTGTATGAATTTCATCTACAATGCTTGTGTGATGTGCAAATATATGTAATTACATTGGTTAATTGAACACAAGGGTATATGTTGACGTGGCACTACTCATAATCATTTAATAAGATAAGTAAGACACCTAAGGATAACTTGGAAACCTATTCAATATGATTCTTTAGTAATGCGAAAGTACCTAAACTGTGGGTTAGGGTTGCATGAAGGTCAATCGTACCCTTTCATGGAGGCATCGAAGGGCGAAATAAAGGGCTAGATAGATAGAGCCCTAGAAATTAATGACCTGTGCAAGAGCAAGAATAGAAGGAATAGACCGACATCACTACCATCCCAGGGTGCAGAAACTTGGTTCTAGCATGCCCTCATACTGATTTGGGTGACACTTCGGTCCGCACTTTGTGGGTTGATGCCTAAAGGGCCAATAGTGTAGGGATTTGTTTGGCTAGCTAACACTAAACCTGGGTCAAGCCCCACACAGCCAACAAATTGTTCTGTTGCCGAGACTGAAATCTACATAAGAGATGTGTGATGTCATATTACTGGAATCGAACTAAGAAAGAGATTGGAGAGTGGCTGCATAGGAAGGTCCCCGAATTCATTGTGCAAGAGAATAGAAATATGCGACTAATAAAGGAACAGTCACTGGACATGTACCTATATACAAAGATCCATGAGATATTTTTCTGTTCATTTTTGGTTGAGCTATACGAGTGGATTGTCAAGTTAGTGGATAGCCAAGGAAGGTGGAGACTTGATGGTCCTATTGTCTGGACCCTAGAGTTAGTATAGAGACTAGAAGAATCTAAGGATAAGATCACCCACATTGTTGATCATTGATTTGATAATCACCCCATGAGTGATCGAAGTTTAAGATTTATTAAAAAAAAGTTATTAGAGACTCATGTGTTGGTGTGTGTGTTCTTTGTTATTGAAACAATGGATCGATCAGATTGCCAATACACAGACATTTAAATGGAAAGACAACAAAGAAATGTAGTAAGCAACACAAAGACACAAACAATTTTTAATAAAGAGTTCACCCTATTCTCCAGGACTATGTCTCTGGTCCAGCGTCAATGGTGGCCTCTTTTATTGTGTCTTGCAGCAGAGAGATTACAATACAGGGACCCAATATGAGTTCTACTGACAATAGATTTTTCTTGGCAGGGTGGTTCTTAGATTCTCCAAGCAACTCAGATTTCACAGACTCTTTTTGTTCCTACCAGCTCTCTGACCCTTGGTCTACAGTGGAAAGAGCCAAATGTGATGCTTAATCCAGACAAATTCCTCTATGGGAGGGTTTGAATCTTCAAGTTCTCTGGTGCTTGACACTGCCTGTGCTCAGCTCAACCCTCTGTCTCCTCTGCTTGGCTTTACTGTTCTTTGTGTTCAATCCTCCCCTTAAGGTTCATTGTTCACTGTCTCTCTTGGTCACTTGGACTCCTATACCAAATCCCCCTTTTTTTTCGATTGTCTCTGTTCATGGCTTTAACCATTCAATCCCTATGCCTGTTTGGTTCCTCTCCCGCCTATGTCGATTCTCCTTCTACAGCTTCGCTTGGAGTTCTCTATTCACCGTCACCATGAACGCTCAAGAAGTGCCACGTGTCCCCATCAGAACAACGCCAATCCACTCATTCATTCATTTCTTCAGTTATGTCATGGATACGTTCTTTCTCCACCGTGGGAGTCAAACTGATTCCAAATCACTTTAAATCATGGCTTGATTCCCTGTCGATTCCCCTTCTTTCTATCGGGTGCAATCTCAGCCATCTGATCTCGGCTCCTCAATATCCAATGTCATACACACATCGAGCGCCATTGACTTGCTCGACCAATACCACGCGATCACGATGATTTTTCTCTCACCTCCACTTACACTCACCGATCGGTGAGTGGGATCGCTCCACTCTCCTCCAAAACCTCTTATCGTTTAAGGGCACCCCAATCAAAACTGCTGGTTTCCAGGGTGCGGGTCCTGCCTTTGTCCTTTAGTGCTTTTCATTTTCTCCGCCTGTAGTTCTCTGGCTCCCAACGTGACTGAGTGCTTAAGGCTTTTCCATTTTAGCCTTATTTACCCAGCGATGCACGATTAGCACTAGGCCCTAATCGTGCATCGAAAGCCACCTCCTTTTTGCGATCTGGGGCTCCGAGGGGCTACTTTGGCCTCCTGCGCAGTCTCCATGGACCTCGGTCAGCACACTTTGACCGAGGTCCTCGTCGTTCCACGTTGGCGGCCATTGCCACTGGTTCAAGGTGTTTTTTGATTGTTGTTTTGGAATTTTCAAGGATTTGTTCAACTCGATACAGTCAAGGTTCTTGACAGTCTTTTGTGGATCTGACTTGGATCATGGCCTTCCTACTGAAAAGGCTTTTTAACCACCAAAATTTGGTTTTCTTCAAGCATCGACTAAGTGAGGAAACTACTGTCTCACTTGTCCAATCTCAATCCACTTCGCACTACTCGACTTTGAACCTTTAAACCCAATTTTGAGGTATTCTACTTGTCCACTACACGTCATCCTCACCTTCTTGTCCAGCACTATGTCTTCCTACAACTCATTAAGATATTTAGGTAGCAGGTCATCAACAGAGGGTAGTTGAATCTACTCTTCAGGGTCCTCAATCATTGAGGGTTCAAACAACCTCAAGCAATCTGTGTTCACGACTGAGTAGATGTGCATGTAAGCCGGTAGATCAAGGTGAAAAGCATTCTCCCCAACCTTCTCAAGTATCCTGAAGGGTCCATATCTGATAGGTTTTAGCTTTTTACCTTCACCTTGCATTCAATCCTTGTTGATATATAGCCAGACTTGGTCTCCAACTTGAGAAATATGCTCCATCTGATGCTTATCATGCCTAGCCATGTACTTGGCCTGGTTCATTTCCAGCTATTCTTGTACTGTCTGGTGGATCTCCTAGATTTGTTCAATCAACCTAGTTGCCTTGTTCACATCACTGTGTCTATCAACCATGGTATATTTACCAAAGACAAAATCCAAGGGATACCTTGGTATGAAACCAAAACAGGTCTCAAAAGGGGATCTCTATGTAGAAGAGTGTTTGGCTCTATTGTAAGCATGGTGCACATAGCACAAGTGCTCATCCCAAAGCTTAAGATGTTTGCTGCAATATCCTCTCAGTAGCTGGATCACCATCCTATTAACTAATTTTGTCTGGCCATCTGTTTCTGGATGAAAAGTTGTGCTTTTCTTTAATTTGGTGTCCATTAGTTACCATAGACTGTACCAAAACCTTCTCACAAATTGGGTGTCTCGATCAAATACAATAGAATTTGGTAATCCAAAATGAACCCATACATGTTCAAAGAATAATTTTGCAGTTTGTTCAATTGTAATCTGTTTACTACAGGCTATCAAAATACACATTTTGTTGAACCTATCCACAACAACATATAGATAGTCATGATGTTTCCTAGATTTAGGCAGTCCTCCAATGAAATCCATGGAAATGCTTTCCCAAGGGTGAGAAGGCACTGGGAAGGGAGTGTACAAGCATAGTTTTCTATTGTTGGGCTTTATTTTAGCACGCATAGGACATCCCTTTACATATATAGAAACTGTCTCACTCATTTTCGACCAATAGCAGAACCTTTGTAGCTGTGCAACTGTTTTACTTACCCCAAAGTGACCTAATATCAGAGAAGTGTGTGCTTCCCTAATTATCTTTGCTCTCTAAGTTTGTGGAATGCAAAGTTTCCCACAATGATATAAGATGCAGTCCTTCACATGACAGTCAAATTCTTCTACTCTTTTGCCTTGACTCAAAGTTGCATATACATTTCTAAAGTCCATATCCTCAGCATACTATTCTATGTAGCTTTCATGCAGCAAAAAATTATGCTTAAGTAGGGTAGATGCATTTATAATGGGTCTAGATAACATGTCTACATCATTGTTATGTATTCCCTTTTTATATCTGATGACTAAATAAAACTATTGTAGAAACCCCATCCATTTGTAATGTCTTGATTGCTGCAATTTAGTTTGGGAGTGCAGGTATTGAAGTGGTTGATGATCAGTATGTATTACTATTTCTTTGCCCATTAAATAATGTTTCCACTTTTTCACACTCTGAACTAATGCATACAATTATTTATCTTATGTAGGACAGTTAAATACTGCAGAATTAAAAGTCTCAGAATGATAACATATGGGTCTACCATGTTGGGTCAACACTGATCCCATAGCATAGTCATTGGCATCAGTTTGGATCTCAAATGGTGTTTGTAGATCTGGCAGTGCTAGTATAGGTGTTGTACTAATTCTTTCTTTTAAGGTGTCGAAGGCTTTTTGTTGTTTGCCTCCCCACTGAAACACCTTGTTCAATCTTGTCAAAGCATGTAAGGGAGTTGCAATTGAGGACAAATTTGAAATGAACTTCCTCCAATAATGTGATACTCCTAAGAAGCTTCTCACTTTTTTAGCAGACTTGGGTTTAGGCCAGTTTATGATAATTGCCACTTTAGAGGGATCTATTTTCAATTCACCTCCCCTTACTATATTACCCAAATAATTTATAGAGGTTTTTCCAAATTCACATTTGGATAGTTTAAAATAAAGTTTTTCTATTTTCAAAACATCTAATGTCTTCTTAACATGATTTAAATGTTCTTCCCACATTTTACTAAAAATCAGAATGTCATCCAGATACACAATAACAAATTCATCAAGGAAAGGTTTGAGTACATCATTCATTAATCTCATGAAAGTAGCGGGAGCATTTGTTTTGAAAGCAGTCTTCCATGCATCTTGCTCTGCAACTCTGACCTAATGGTATCCATTGTGCAAATCTAGCTTGGTGAAATAAACAGATTCCTTCAATTGATCTAAAATATCATCTATGCGAGGAAGGGGATAACAATTTTTGATTGTTATCTTATTCAGTGCTTGGTAATCAATGCACATTCTCCATGAGCCATCTTTCTTTTTCACCAGAATGATTGGTGATCCACATGGTGATGTGCTAGGCCTAATGAACCCTTTCTCGCAACTCCTGCACCTGCTTCTTGATTTCAGCATTCTCTAAAGAAAACAACCTGTACATCCCAATGTTAGGCAAAGGAACATATTCCTACAAAACAATATCATGTACTATTCCCTTTTTGGGTGGTAGACCTTTAGATTCTTACAATAAGACATCATACTCTGAAATAATCTTTTCTATGTCAGCTTGCTGATCAACATTACAACCCTCAAATATATTGGTATTATCAGGTGTCTTTTCCTTTACAACCATTAGTAAGAACTGTTTGCATGAATTTATCATTCTTTTCATCTATCCTGA
>APFE031432931.1:0-17774 GCA_000404065.3 Pinus taeda | reverse complement strand
TGTGCATATAGCACCGCCGCTTCCAAGTTTGTACGAACTACCAGGTTGATAAAATTAAGAGACAGGAAGCCCCAGGAGTTGTAGCATTATTGCTACAATACTGGGGCTCACCACCCCCCACCCGTCTCTCAGTATTTTTCCTAACAATTTGTTTTTCTAATATTTTTTGATAGGGATTTCTAATTCCCACAAAGCCAAAACAATTAGGTAGCTATTTTATAAAATCTCTTTGGATATATGGTACAATATATTCTTAAGAAATATAGCATGACCTTAGGCCCCTAAAATTTTTTTCTCTCAATATTAATAATAACAATAATTCTTTAATGTAGTAAAAAGAGAAAAAATACATTTAATAATAATCAACTACTTTTATTCTTTTGAGTGTTTATTTTCTCACAAAAAATCATTGATGTATTGTTTGGATGTTTGATTTTTTGGATCAAGTTTTATTTCAAAATACATTGATGCTTCTGAGTGCATGTTGAGAGTGTGTGAGGTTTCAAATTACCTATTGAAAATTAAGTAATTTCTCTTCTTTTTTATATCTAGTTTTCATTGAATTGGAAGGCTTGAATTTATCATCTTTGATTGCATACAATTGAATCAAAATTGTCATTTGTATCTCTCTAAGTTACACTTCATGCCTTTGAGTAAAAAAAACATAAAAACAAGTGCTAATATAATTCGTTTAGAAATGTTTTGCATTTGTAGTAAACCAACAATAGATAGGGTATATGGCCTTGGATTAAAACTAGAGAGTAAAATATCCAAGACCATAAAAATTGGAACCAATAAGCACTAAAGGTTTTCTAAAACCATTTACACATAAATCGTTTGATGGGAATGTCCTCTAACATAGGATTCAACCATGAGGTCACATTGGGAGTGCATTGAGTCATATCTTGTCTTTATGTGTTTCTAGTATTAATTGGAATATTGTGCATATGGGGTTCTCCGAAGGGAACAATTCTCTATGAAAAATTAATCTTGAATGTTTTTGAATTAATTTACTTACCAATGAGTCTTTTCCGATCCATGATTATTCCCCTTGGCCATTCAATTGCAAGGTGGTACCATAGAAACCATTCTTTAGGACAACCTTCTTAAGTGACTATGGATGGTAAGTTCCTATGGTACTTGAGACAGACATTACGTCACCATATCACTGCATCATTTCTCCTAAGGATGACTCTCCACGCTACTTGCAAGATCACTTATGTGAGTAAATTATAGTATAGGGAGGTGATCCAAACAATTTTTGGGACATCCATTAGTTATATCTAGGCCATGATCATGTTAGGATAATTTATGAAAGCCCCCTATGTCCCTTATTTTTCATGTTGTGTAACATTAGATTTATTGGGGGTGTGTACTTTGCTCCAATTTTAATTTTCTATAGGGGTGTCTTGTTCATTAATTAAATATATTTATTCATCATGGTTGAACAAAATATTTTTCATTTTAAATACCTTAAGACCTTCCTTAGAACGGGAGGTTCCACCATTACATAGACATCGAATAGATCCTTCATTAGAAGACTTAGAAATAGAAGCAACTAGATGGATTGCTTTTAGTTCAAAGTGGGAAGGAAAATTAATTATTAAAGTGATGGATTATATTCTATTAGTTGATTCCAATCCTGTTTTTACCAGTCCTTTTAACCCTATACTACTAAGGATGGTTGAGATCTTTCATGAACATTTTTTACTCTTTAATCATTCTGATTAATGGTTAGTGAGGGGAGCCTATGCGACGGGGAAGATAACATCCTCTTCTTAAGTGATTAATGTATTTCATTAGTGATGTCATCATTACCTCTGATTTCTCTAACATTACTAACTCCCTCCACAACTATGCCATTTGCATTCTCCCTTTGGGGCATGCCACTAATTATAATGATAACATTTATTATTTCCCCTAGTCTCTCAATGTCCCTACCCAATATTAGATTTGTATTTAGTGGGGAAGAACCAAAGCTCACAATCCAAAGTCCATTGGTTTTCACATATATATTCTATGCCAAAAATCAATGTAATGTTTAAAGAAATGGAAAATACTATGAGAGGTGTATATAGGGGGTTTTGTGAATTTTCCTAAGGATTTTGGACATAGTAATATTTTTTGGAGAATTTAATGATTTTTAGGGAAATCAATCGTTAGGAAGAATTCCTTTCCCCATAGGCTATAATATATTTGGTAGTACCCAATCATCTGGGGAAAATTTATTCATTAATGTAATCTTTTACCCAAAAAATTTCCATAAATATATTGGTGCTTTCATTAATTTGAGTTATACTCCCAAATTTGGATATGGTCCCAATTGTGGGCATGCCTTTGTGAGTTCCTTTTTCCCAAGGGGAAATAATTATTTTGATAGTAGCTATGCTCCAAGGCATTAGTACCTTGTAAGTAATAATCCCTTTGGTAATTCTTCATCCTTTGGAAACCAATGCATGGGTGGATCACATGGTCCATCTAGGGTTCCATCACTTATCCTAGATCCATTCAATCAAAATCATCTACCATTAATAGAATCTATTGAGTTTTTGGACTTGGAATAACTCATGAACAATGCATTATGTATAACCGAAAATGGCCACCCATGCTTTTGAAATTACATTTCAACATTCCAAAGTTTAATGGAAATCTAGGAGACCACCCTAGAAAACATCTCACCATCTATGATTTGCGATGTTGATCTAAATTTTTTATGGATGATAGTTATCATATACATATATTCCAACATACCTTCATTAATAATGCCACTAATTGGTACATTGAACTTGTATGGGAATCATGATGCATCTGCACTACTTTGGAATAGATATTCCTAAACATTTCCAATTACCCTTTGATGAAAATAGATTGGAACTAATCTCCTGTCTAACTTTAGGTAGGACACCTCTATTCACATATTTGATCACATTCATAAGTGGATATTTTATTAGGACCAGAATTATGGTTTTATTATTTAAATGTTAGTTCAGTCGATCCTCTCTACCACCCATATATGAATATGTTATTATGAGATCCAAATATACCATGTAGAAAGCTATCCTTTGTTCCCAATGCTTTGACATGATTTATTTTTAGTCATGAACACTATTATATAATTCCTAATGGTCCTTTTACATTGGAAAACCTTCCTCATATTGATCTAGAACCACACGTTGATGGTACGGTTAGATCTATATCCACCAAATTTGTGAGCAAATTTGGTACATAATTGGGTCAAATGATTGTTTCATGACAACCCCCGGCTATTGTGCCGACCACTTAAACTATTATGATCCCTAAGCATACCGATGAGGTGAATTTGATAAATCCCATATCGTTGAAGAATCCTTAGGAACCTTGAAAAAATAAGAAGAAAAAAATAGGAAAAACCTTCAATAAATGCACAAAGGACTACATAAACCCAAACCACCATGGGCGTTGGAACCAATGATAAGAACGTGAAGTATACATTTTATTGTAATATTTTATAGGGAGACTATATTACTATTAGGTCCCTATAATATTAGTGTATCCCCCTTATTGGTGTTGTTAGTGTAGCCCCCTATTGTTATTGTTTTTCCCATGTAGCCTCCATATTGTTATTGTAGTACCCCATAGAAGCCCACTATTGTTATTGTTGTGCCCTTACTATATTATTGTTATGTATTGTTTGATTATATTGTGACCCCTTAGAATCCTATATATACCAAGGAGGTATTATAATTTTCATCATCCAATAATTGTTCATTTATGTGATGTAACTGAGGTTTCTCCCTCAAAGCTGCTAATTTTCAAGTCATTGATCTATATCTTCTTATATTTTGTGATCTGGTTGCATAAAATTTGGTATCATAGCCTTGAATTCTAGGGTGTGACTTCTTCAAACATGCTATCTTGGTATTTTCTATATAACGTTTTTTTCTACGAGACTTCAGAAGTGAAATTATGACCAGGTGGAGTAGAAATATTGGTGCATTTCTTCTACGAATTTCAAATCTTGGTTTTCTATATTTTCTGAGCTATTATTGGAGGAATCTATTCTTTTTGCAGGTTAGAAAATTTATTCTCAAACAGGTTACCTAGGGAAATTCGTCATAACTTTATCCACGAGCATCGAATTTAAATTTCGTAAAAACCCATTGAAATTTCACAAAATTTAGTTTTTTTGTATCATTTTCAAGGTCAAATGTTGAAACAATGATACATGTTATTCCCTGGAAGTTCAATCTACTGAATCAATCCATAATCATGTCATCGTGGGAGAGTGGGCAACATTATCTTGAAGAATCCAATCTTGGTTTGACTTGTGGCATTGGAAAGAATACTCAAAGGGCCACCAAAGGAGGAAATTGTGGAACTTGGAGAACTGAAATTATAGAGATACAATAGTTTCAATATTGAGCTTTTGGAAAGAAAGAAAAATGTGTGTATTTTTTTAAAACTTACATAACTCTAGTTTGAAAAATTAGTTGTAACCACCTTCTCCTACATTTACCCAAGTTAACAAGTTTTCTATAGTATACATGTCACGAGAGGCTACTATGATTTGATTTAAATCCACATATATAGTTAAGGAAGTGGAACGAACGAAACTAAACAATTATGACCTTCCACACATGCTACAAAACCTCAACGATCCAACCAAGCTTTCTAAGTGACCAACCCCTAAGAAAAATTGACATACCTAGACCCCTAGCCACTCCCATGACAAGCCATGCATGCAAGTGAGGCCTTCCAATCACTCCCATAGCAAGGGCATGCCAACAACTATGGACTTTTCAACTAGTCCTGAGCCACCAACCCTAGATTTTGTGCCACTTTTTTAGGGACAAGGCTCACACCACTACCCAAAACTTCATGACACTTTAAGAAATGATAAATAAATTTAAAACAAATGTATTGATGCAAATACTTGATCAATGAATTGAATGGACCCCTACTTGAAATGGTAGCCATTTCCTCAAACATGTCACAAATATGAAATCTATAGGTCATAACAACATATCTGAGCATAAGGGTCTCATACTTATCTAAGATTCGTAAATAAGCATTGATGCTTTATCTCAATAGTTGCATTGTCATCTACGAAGTCATATACTCTTTTTTCATTCATTTTCTAATCAAAACATGATGGGAGTCATACATTAAGTGTGTCATAAAACATACTCATAACCAACATATAACCAATACAAATAACAAGGATATAAAAACAATAAAAACCACATATGGAAAAGCATGTTTACCCATCAATACAAGAGGAAATAATATCTTATTAACAAATTCAAAATTCAACGAGGTATGGGACTTCCACGTACCACATGACCATAAATCGATTGAACCAAATATTTCTTTTAGTCGTCACCCCTTGTGTCGTATTCCAAGAATGAATGTGGGATCTCATGGAACAATTCAAGCAAAACCAAATCAGACATTCCAGAGGCCAAACCAAATCAACCTTTAACTAGTGATTCTACATCATGGTTAGACATCACTAACCATCACTAGATTAGTCTCTACCCAAGTTGTCTAGGGGGCCAGAGCATTTGTTCCAACTAGGGCTTCCAGGACTAGTAACTCAACCCACAGTTGTTGTCGGGATTTCAGATCATTTGTCCAAATAGGTATTCTAGGACAAGTAACTCAACCCACCAAAGGCTTCGATAGTTCTTTTACAACTAAGGCTTATAGGACTAGTAACTCAACCCAATTTGTTACAGGGATTTCAGAGCGTTTATCCAACCAAGGCTTCTAAGAACTAGTAACTCTACCCATAGCCATAAGGAACATGAGAACAAACCAAAAAATAAAATGAAAGACACCCAAAACACCACTCCTATCTAGGAATTTGAAGGCTGGTAAATCCACCATCAATCCATGCATTCCTCCATGCCAATGATAGACCATAACCAAGAAACCATATGCATGTTCCATGCATGCCAAAGTTGCAAGGAAGTCATACATACAACTCGGCACCTGCAAGAAAAACTCGTTGAAATTGTTGATCTCGATGTTCTCTTGTGCTTTCCTACTCTTAGTTTTCCTTCTTACTCCAAAATCCCAAGTATGCCACACTCCTCCAAGAGTACTCCAAAAAAACTCTAAGTGCCCAAGAGTATGAGAGAGAGAGTAGAATAGAGAGCTCCAAGCTAAAATGGAAAAATTAAGAACTCAAAATAGCCATGAATGGATACTTATAAGATGTTTTATTTATGAGGCCTACATTTTCCTCAATTTTCCATTATCTTCCTTCATTTTCCTCCTCACATGAAACCTGTGACTTTTCACCTTCATTTTCTCCTATTTACCATTATTTTCATAAATAAAATGCTAATTAATGCCACTTTTCCTTTCCATGTACTTTTCCATTTCCTTTGCCAATTCCATAGCCATTAATTAATCACAAGTGATCCCCATCACTATCTTTTCATCCAACATTCAGCTTGGAATATGTGTCCCATGACCTTGGTTATTTTTTTTCCTTTATTAACTTTATTACATGGAATTTTGACCAGGTTTGTTATAGAACCCTCCCCCTTGGGGGAACATCGTCCTTGATGTTCAATGACACCAATAATCAATAAGAGTGTTGAAAATAAAAGCATACTTCCCATGGAACTTTATAGCTTAACTCATTGTATTATTTACAATGATCATCCTGTTGAGAAGAAAACCAACATGAGAAACATAACAACATGACAACTCTAACGACATGACACACATACCTCTTATTGGAGCTTTATAACAAAACTCATGGCGGGATTTGCATCCATATACATATATACATATACCAAAACATCACACAAAAACATTTGCTCAACTAGTGAATATGGAAGGATACATAGCCAACATCCAATCAACCATCTCCCATGTAGCTTCATCAAGCCCAAAGTGCTTCCATTACACTTTAACCTTCTTGATTCCTCGATTATGGAGCATGATCATATTTGTCTGCAAAATGCACTGAGGTTTGGGCTAGAATTATCCTTCTGGTTCCACTTGTAATATAGATCGGTCAATCACATGATCAACATATTTAACATACTTCTTAAGCAATGCCACATGGAAAACGTCATGGATTTTTATTCTAGGAGGTAGTGCAAGTCGATAGGGTACTAGTCCAATCCTCTCAAGAATATTGAAAGGTCCACAAAACCGAGTTCTCATCTTGGCACATGATCCAATCCTCAAGGAGCTTTTCTTGGGCTTGATACGCAAGTACACATGTTCCCGAACTTGAAAATCCTTAAACATCCTGTTCTGATCTGCATAAATTTTATGTTTGTCTTGTGTTGTCTTTAGATTCTTCTTGATTACTTGCATATACTATTCCATCTCCGCCAACATGTCTGGCCCAATCAACACCCTGTTCACTAGATCACTCCAACTAATGAGAGTATTACAACTTCACCCATATAATGCCTGAAACAGAGTCATCCTTAAGGATTCTTGATACCCATCATTGCAAGCAAACTCAACCACTTTCATTGTTGATCAATCACATTCATCCTCAACATATCCTCCAATATCTTGTTTACCCTCTATATCTGCCCATCTTCTTTTGAATGATAAGATGTGCTAAATGCCAAAGTTGTACCCAAGCCTACAAATAATTCTTTCCAGAATATAGAAGTGAACTTGGCATCCTTATTTGACATAATTTTCTCTGGTGCACCATGCAACCTCATTACATCTCCAATGAATACTTGTACTGCATCACTATCTGAATATGTATACTTTATTGGAATTAAGTTTTCTACCTTTGTCAACTTGTCAACCACAACCATGATAGAATCATGTTGTCTAGATGTCCTCGATAGACCTGTAATGAAGTACATGGGAACGACCTCCCACTTCTACTCTGGAATCAAAATAGGCTAAAGTAATCCACCTAGATTCTTACACTTTGCTTTTTCCTACTGATAGTCCAAACATATGGCCACAAACTTCATCACTTCCCTCTTCAGATTTGGCCAATAATAAAACGCTTTCACATGTTCTCAACATCTTCTAATACCATGGATGACTTGAATATGGCTTAACATGAAATTCCCTCAAGATAATCTTCTTGAGCTCATTGTTGTCTAGCACATATATCATGTCCCTAAATTTGACCAAAACATCTACTATGAGATGATAGTCCACATCCTGATCACCTATACCCTAATATAACCTTTTCATAATATCCATATACCTATCATCCTGTTGTCCTTCTTTCAAGATCTAATCCTATAGATTTTTCCCATAAGAACTCATAGATGCTATGTGATTTACCTGTATCCTCCTACTAAGAGCATCTGCAACCCTGTTCTCTTTACCATTAATATACCTTATCTCAAAGTCAAATTCACTAATCGTGGATAGCCATCTAGCTTGTCTAGAATTTAGATTTGGTTGGTCAAATAGATACCACAATCCATTGCTATCACTCATCAATATGAATCTACTTCCAAGAAGATAATGCCTCCACATCTTCAATGCATGGACAATTTCTTCCAACTCAAGATCATGTGTCAGATAATTCTACTCATGCTCATTTAGTTTCCTTTATTCATAAAATACTACCTTTCCTTCCTGCATAAGGAATCCACCAATCCCTTTCTTGCAAGCATCTATACATACCACAAATTTTTTTTATGGATCTGCAATCTTTAAACTAAAGCTTTTTTCAACAACTTCTTCAACTGCTCAAAACTGGTTGAACATTTCTCTGTCCATTCAAATTTCTTACCTTTTCTTTGCAACAATGTGATAGGATAAGAAATTTGTGAGAAGTTCTTAATGAACCTCCTGTAATAACTTGTTAATGCCATGAATGATCTTACCTCATCCACATTCCTAGGAGTTTCCCACTCCATGACAACCCTTATCTTTTTTGGATCTATTGTTATTCCTTCCTCAGAAACCACATGTCCCATGTAATGTACCTTTGTTTGAAAGAAACCTCATTTGTTGAGCTTACCATATAACTGATGCTCTCTCAACAATCTCAATACTTCCCCTAAACGTTCAACATGTTCTTCCTCATTCTTAGAATATACCAATATATCGTCAATGAATACAATAACAAACTTGTCCAAATAAGGGCACAACACATTATTCATCAAGCACATAAAAGTATCTAGAACATTAGTCAAAACAAATGGAACTAAAACAAACTCATAATTCACATTCTTGGTTCAGAAAGATATCTTGTAAATGTCCTCTTCCTTAATGCATACCTGATGGTATCTTGATCTCAGGTAAATCTTCGAGAACACTGCTACTCACTTCAACTGATCAAACAAGTCATTAATCCTCGGCAAAGGTGTTGGGTTGCGACTTGACCCAATTTTGGCCATGTTTTTGAATCACATTCCCTCCACTTTTGAACCTAGTTTCTATCCTACCTATCTATTTTCCACTCATTTTCCTATGTTTTTCCTAAAGTTTGCCATTAGATTAAAAGTATGTGCATTTATTATTAAAAACATCATTTTATCTTTAACCTTTAATTATTCTATAGCTAAACTATTAGTTCACTTAATTACTCTCTAACTAGCTCCAAGCCCATGTGCAGGATCATTCCACTCGGCAACAAAATCAGTTTTGCTCCAAAATGCTAAGTTCTAGATTTCCTACAGTGGCCCGAATTTCCCATAGAGCACTCTAGATTTCTCGCAAAAACTGCAACTGCGTGTAACCGCCCAAAATTCCTACAGCGAAATCCAAGATTCGACATGATGCATGCACGTTCCGGCTAAACCAAGACATGGGTCGAAAAGGGATTTCAATCCACATGGTTTCTATCCTATCAAAATTTTCTATTTACCCTTTTGACCATGTCTAAAGCTCTGATCCACTTGGTTGCAACCACTCTACATGGACGTGCTTCTGAAATGTTATGTTGTCCAATATATGCTTCCAGTCATAGATTGGACATATTCCAGCTTAGATCAGTTGATGTTGTTCTTTCTGTTTGGCTACAGACTTATTTAGCATGTTCTAATTACTACCAGCCACTTTTGGGCTTGGTCCTTTGTATAAAAATAGTAAGGATATGGAGCCAGAGCTTAGCGAGGGTTGTGTTTAGATTTATATTGTCGTGTGGCTTCAAGCCTGGGTTGTAACTTAACATTTTCATATATTAATACAAATTGCATGTTTTGCCCACTGTTCTAAGCAACTTCTCTTGTGTTTAGAGGGGTTGTGAGCAAGGGAAGGGCCTCCCTTCGCTCACAACACCCATGTATAATTAGTTTCTGATATATTTTTGTTTGAAGTTTATTTTATCATGCTTTACTTCTGATTAGAGCAATAATATAATTACATAACCAATGTGTCATTTATAGATTAGTATCACCTAGATGAATGGTTAAATTTCTGTTTATGGCGGCCATCTTAGATTGAATTCTAATTGTTTCCATTTCTGAGATTGTTGAAGCGCAGTTTTCCTATATTCTTTCAAAATCATCAACAGCAAGATCATGAGTTGTAGAGTAAGTAAATCCACTCTATAACCTTTGCTACAAATCAGCCGATCAAGAGAGACTTGCATTGGCTTATGTGATTCAGTAGTTAGAGATTTGACACTTCTAAGTATTTCGCCTGCATATACTTTGCTTGCACCTCATCAGTTTACCTTCCCGATTTGATAATTTATGTTTCTCAAATTATGCAATATGATTTGACTCAATATTTTGGCACCGTTGCAGGAGAGGTTCTAAAGGGGTAATACTGAAGTGTTTTTGTGTTTTATGCATTGTTTGAAATTTTCAAGGTTGAGGGAGTCGAAGTGATAAGACATAGGGCAAAGCCCATGTACCAGAAGAGGTCAAATTATTCGCCAAAGTTGTGCCCTTATTGTCTGTAAGTAGTTTTTTTTTGTTTTTTGAATTTATTTTTTTAAGTAGATTCTTGGGTCCAACATCTACCAATGTCTTTTGTGATGGTGTGAGCACCACTTAATTTACTAATACACTGGCTAGGGAAAATAAGTTTGCAAAATCAAAGGCAGTAAAAGAAGACAAGCCTAGTTTGGAGGTCTGTGGTCCTAAAAAGAGCCCAAAACCAACTCTTGGATGGAAGCCTTCTAATACTGCCCATTTTGGGTCTCCTGGTTCAGCAAGATCTGTAAACTGTCTGGTCCATAATCCCTTTCGAACCAAAATGGATCATGAAGAGGGGACTAGTCGCACAGAGGGATATGATGAGAAGGAAGATGAATTGGTTACATTTGAATTCCTTATCATGGAGGCTGGCGGAGCTACTCAAATGAAGAACATTCCTCCTTCAGCCTTGCCTAATTTCAGAGGGGTTCCTAGTGAAGATCCTAATGCCTTTTTATTTGAGTTCGATGTGTTGTGCAGGAGCTATGACTTTTCTTCGAATTCTCAGAAGTTGAAGTTGTTTCCTGCAACACTGAAGGATGCAACTCTCAGGTAGTTTATGGGGTTGGCTTAAAACTCCATTACAACTTGGGACAAAATGAAGAGGGTTTTCTTGAAGAAATATCAAGATTACTATAAGGCTAGGGCTCTTAGGGAAGAAATCTTTTAGCATGACTCAGAAGGAGTGGGAGAGTCTCGAGGACTTGGTGGAAAGATTTCAATACAATTTGCAGAGATCTAAAGTGAATCAGTTGAATAAGGACACCAAAAGAACAATTTTGTTGAGAGCCATCAGTCCAAAATATCTTGAGATCTTGAATCTGATGGGGGGAAGTGATATCTCTAAGTTGGGATATGATGATGTATGTGAACTTTGTTGATGATATTCAAGAGGAAATTCTAAAGTTGGAGGTGGGACTAGAAGTACTACTTCCATTCTTGTCAAGCCAGTTGCTAGACCTAGAGTAAGCAGGGCATAAACGGGTAACTTATTTGAAAATTTTAAAATTGATATTCTTAGCACATTATCTTCTCAATTGGATATTTTGTAGGTTAAGAATAAACATGAGAAAGAGGAGCTGGAAAAGGTCTTGGCTATGTTCTGTCCAAAATGTCGGAAGAAACATGCTTCCAGGGAGTGTCCAGAGGAACTATGCTTAATTTGTGAAGCAGAACATTCCACTGAGCAATATCCTTCACTTCTTGAAGTTAAAGCATCATATATGGTAGATCAAGGGGCTGTCAATGCACTCTATGCTATGGCACCTCAAAGAAAATGGAAACCACGTGTTGTAGGTATGAATCGGTCACATTTTCAAGTTCCTTTTAGTCAAAGCCAGTCACATTTTCAAAATTCTTATAACCCAAATCAAATGTGGAATATTCCAATGCCTTGGCAAACCTAGCCTCCACAATAGCCTTGGTAGGGAAACTTCTTTCACCCTACCAATCAGAATTTTCTTCCCCAAAATTTCTATCCTCCACAACCCACTCAACAACCATTAGTCCAACCTCAACAACAACAACTTCAATTGCCTGCCCCACCAAATCAACTTCATCCCATGCAGCTTCCTGCCCAGCCAGTGTCTAACCCCAATAGTAAAACCATCCAATCTACTCACAACATTGGATTGGTCCCTTGTCCCACTTTTCCTACCTATTGTATTGCACCATAGTCGCTGCAGGAAATTTATGTTCCTGTTCTCCAGGAATTTCCTATGTCACTGCAGGAAATCCAGTTAAGGTTGGGAAAAGTGGTAATAAATCAGCGTAAATGAATTGAATAGATTGTAGAGGAAGATCCTCCACAGATGCCTGAAGTTGAAACCACACCTGAACTAGTAGTACAACCCACTTCAAAGCCACAAGAACCTTCCTCATCCAAAGATATCCAACCTCCTTTTCCAGAGAGATTGGAAATAAGACCAAAACAACTTGAATGTGAGTTTGATATTGTGTCTGAATTGAGAAATGTGTGCATCAAGATCCCGTTGCTACAAGCAATTAAAAACATCCCAATTTATGCCAAAATAGTAAGGGAGCTATGTACTAAGAGACCCAGAAGATGAAAGAGAGAACTCTCCACAATCCAAGTAGGTGGAAAGCTGGCAAGCTTGAATTCTACTGGATGTGTTGCCGAAAAATATGCAGACCCTAGAATTCCTGTTGTTACCACCTTTATCAATGGACAACCTATAAGAAAGACTTTAATTGATTTAAGCGCTACCATAAATGTGATGACCATGGAAACCTTAGCCAAAATAGGAACCTTTGATTTGTTACCCACCCTTACCATGCTTGAATTCGTTGATAGGTCTAAGGTAAAACCAGAGGGAGTTTTAGAGGACATTATCATCTCATTAGATTCCTAGGCATACCCTACATATTTCTATGTTCTTCAGCCCAAAACCAACTTAGGAGGTCATCTGTTAATCTTGGGGAAACCGTGGTTAGCCATGACAAATGCTTATACAGGGTGTAGGTCTAAGAATATGACCATCACCCATGGGACTGAAACAAAGCATATCAATTTGTATCCCCCTCCTCAACCTCTCCTTAGATCAGAAAATGCACATTGGGTTGAAGAAGAAGAAGAAGAATATGATTTCGAATGTGCCCGACCAGTTTTGACCATTGCCCAAGCCATGAACCTTAAAGAAAATTCAGAAGAGAATATGATAAATTGTTGTATTTCTAATCCTTATTTTTTGGAGCAAGAAGATGGGAAGCCTAATCATAATTTATATTTCATTGCTAATCTATGGGATTTTCATGAAAATAGTACAACAACTGAGTTACATTCAGCCTTATTATCTACATTTCCTGCATATTCTATGTATGAATGGGGGAGTAAGGTGGTTGAAAGTTTTCCTGAAAAACCTTTGAATATCAATTATTCCTTCACCCCTAAACAAGAGAGACAGTTAATCCAATATTTGAAAAAAAATTCAGATACATTTGCATGCAAATATGTAGATATGAGAGGCATTCTCCCAAACACGTGCATTCATCATATTTACATAGAAGAAAAATACAGGCGTGTGAGACAACTGCAAAGGAGGATTAAGCCCACTTTAAGAGAAATTGTGAAAGATGAATTGCAGAAATTATTGAATGTTGGGTTCATCTATCTTATCTCGCATAGCGAGTGGGTATATCCATTGGTTATTGTGCCTAAGAAGAATGGTAAGTGGCAAGTGTGTGTTGATTATAGGGAGTTAAATAAGGCTACTTTAAAACATCATTTTCCTTTGCCCTTCATAGACCAAGTGCTGGACACCTTGGCTGGAAAAAGGTAATTTTCCTTCCTAGATGGGTTCAGCGGGTACAATTAGATTAGGATAGTCCCTGAAGACTAGGAGAAGACCACTTTCACATGTCCTTGGGGCACCTATGCATACAGGGTACTACCATTTGGTTTATGCAACGCACCAGACACATTCCAGCAAGTGGTCCTTGGTATTTTTTTTTTATCTTTTGCATGATTTTGTAGAGGTTCATATGGACGATTTTACAGTTATGGGTGATACTTTTGAGGAATCGTTACATAATCTTGAAAATTTTTTGCAAAGATGTAGGGACACTAACCTTTCATTGAGTAATGAAAAATGTTTTATGATTATGAACGAAGGTATTGTTTTAGGACATCATGTTTCTACTGCAGGAAATAAAGTTGATCTGGCAAAGATTGAAGTCATAATGAAGCTACCTCCACCAACCAAACAGAAAGGAGTTCAAAGCTTCCTTGGACATGCAGGTTACTACAAAAGGTTTGTTTAAAATTTTACGAAAGTAGCATCTCTATTATTTAAATTATTGACTAAAGAAGCTGAATTTCATTGGAATGATGAGTGTCAAGCTACATTTGACACAGTCAAGGAAAACCTTTCTTCAGCACCAATTTTGAGAGGCCCGGCTTGGAAATTTCCTTTCCAAATTTCCACGAATGCCTCTGATACAACCATAGGAGCAGTATTGGACCAGAAAGAAGATCTTGTAACCCATGCCATTTATTACGTTAGTAAAAATTTAACTCCTACAAAGCCGAATTATACAGTAACTGAGAACGAATTCCTTCTTGTGATTTACGCTATTAATAAGTTTAGACATTACATCACGGGTTATGAAGTTTTTGTACATGCAAATCGCTCTACCATTCAATATCTCATGAATAAACTAGTCACTAATGGCAGGGTTACTAGGTGGCTTTTCTTGCTGCAGGAATTCAACATCATAGTGTTGGACTGACCTAGAAAGGAAAATCAGGTAGTTGATTTCTTATGTAGAATCAACCATGCATGTGAGGATGTTCCTATTAATGACAACTTTCCTGATGAAAAATTGTTTTCCATTTCTCTTAAATCACCTTGGTTTGTAGACATGGCCAACTACCTTGCTACAGGAAAGTTACCTCCTTATTTTTCATCTAATCAGAAAAGGAGAATTGTTAGAAAGAGTGTTGATTATTATTGGATTAGAGGAGATTTGTTTTTCACTGGACGTGATTTGATTATTCGTAGGTGTGTCCGGGAGGACGATATCTATGATATTCTGAGAGCCTGTCACGATGAACCATGCAGAGGGCACTTTGTAGATAAGTGAATAGCTTACAAGATTGTTCGCTTAGGTTACTATTGGCCAAGTCTTTTCAAAGATGCAAGGGAATATGTTCAGAAGTGTGGCAACTGCCAGAGAATGGGACAGCCTGTACAATCAGATGAGATGCCTTTGTAGCCGCAAGCTCTTATAGAACCTTTTGAGAGGTGGGCTCTTGATTTGTAGGTTCCATCAACTCCATGTCCAAAGGTAAGAAGTACATTTTAGTTTTTACTAATTATGTTACGAACGGGTGGAGGCAAAAACACTACGTAGAGCAATGGAGAAAATAGTGGTAGACTTTCTTTTTTATGATATTTTTGTAAGATTTGGGGTACCTTTGAGGTAGTTACTAATCAAGCTACTCAGATTGTGTCAAATCTTATGCAGGGAATTGTGCAGAAATATCATATTACCGACCAGAAGTCTAGTCCTTATCATCCATGTTGTGTGTGGAGCATGATTATTCAAAGGTCTTTGTTTCAACCGGATGTATACCCCAGGAAGTTTGTACACCCCTCCACGTGGAGGGGTGCGGGGGGGACTTGTCCCCCCCGTGGGGGTCCGGGGGCCAGCAGTCTCCCGGCAAGGGCTCAGCGGCAGCGCCCCTGAAGCTAAAAACATATGTAAAATTGCCTTGTAAAAGTATAGTAATTTATAGTTAATCTATTCCCTTCATTAGGCAAATGATCTGATGGTAAAACTTATGTTTAGTTTAGGGTTTTTTGTCCTAGAAGGAAACCCCTTTCTTTGTATGAGGGAATTATATTTGAGGCTGTGTAATAGATGTGTATTCTGTGAGTGAGAAATAGAGAGGTGAGACTATTAGAGAAAACAGAGGATATTACAGCGGATCAGTTGTAGGTTGTGTCTCTTCATTTTGCTAGATAATAGAAAGGAAGGACTGACTGTTCGGGGTGGACATAGCCCAAACTGGGTGAACCACGTATGTTTGTGTCTCTCTTGTTTTATGCATTTTCTGTGTTTATATTTCTGCAATATTTTATGTGTTCCATTGCTCCGTAATATATAATTTTCTAATAACTGGTGTCAGAGGTAAAGGTCTATTTGGCTGATAAACTCATAGGAAAGAAGGGTTCCTCATTCGAGTGGGAGCAATGGTGGAAGATGGTAAGTTTAGGGTCAAGAAATTTAATGGTCAAAACTTCTCACTATGGAAGATGCAGATGGAAGATTATCTGTATCAGAAAGATCTATACCTACCATTGGGTGGAAAAGCAAAGATGCTGACAAGTATGAAAGATGAAGAATGGAACCTTCTCGATAGAAAGGCACTTGGAACAATACTGTTGTGCCTCACAGTGTCGGTTGCCTTCAACATTTCGAAGGAGACAATGACAGAGGGTTTTATTAAGGCATTGGAGAAACTATATGAAAAACCCTCGGCCTCAAACAAGGTATTTTTTATGAAACGGTTATTTAATATGAAGATGTCGAAAGGTGGATCTATTGCAGATCATTTAAATGATTTTAATACTGTTACAAGTCAGTTATGTTCTGTAGGGGTAAACTTTGATGATGAAGTTAGAGCTCTGTTATTCTTGTGCTCTTTGCTAGAAAGTTGGAATAGTTTAGTAATGGCCATTAGTAACTTTGTGTCTGGATCTAGTACTTTAAAGTTTGATGATGTTGTCGGTGCTATCCTTAGTGAGGAAATGCGATGGAAAAGATCCGGTGAGACAACAAGAAATGCTTTAGTGCAGAGTCTAGGGGAAGAAAAATGGAAAGAGGAAAGGGCTCAGGATACTGCAGTAAATCAAGGAAAGGTAGATCCAAGTCTAGATCGGGGATAGTGTGCTGGAAATGTGGAAAGAGAGGACACCTAAAGAAAGATTGTAGATCTCGGAAGGGAAAAGAAGGAGATTCATAGCAAGAAAACAATCATCAAGCAAATGTGACAGGTGAGGTGTTACAAGATGCTTTGATTCTTTCTTTCGAAAATATTATTGATTCTAGGGTGGTAGATTCAAGGGCCTCATTCCATGCCACACCTGATAAGAAATACTTTCATGACTATGTTCAAGGAGATTTTGGACAAGTTCGTTTGGGTGATGATAAACCCTATAAAATTGTTGGAATGGGTAAGGTTCTTGTTAAACATCAGAATGGAAACCAATGGCTACTAAAGGAGGTAAGGCATGTTCCAGATCTAAAGAAAAATCAGATTTCAATAGGTAAGTTAGGCGGTGAAGGTTGTGTGACAACTTTCATAGATAAAGCTTGGAAGGTCACCAAAGGGGCCCTGGTAATAGCAAAAGGTAAAAAGGTTGGTACTTTGTATATATGCAATGG
>APFE031432930.1:67568-115008 GCA_000404065.3 Pinus taeda | reverse complement strand
AAACTACTCTATTTTAAAGCCTTTGTCCATATTGATAAAGAAAATAGAACAAAGCTTGAAGCAAAGTCAAAGAAATGTACCTTTATTGGATATGGTGTTAATGATTTTGGTTATCGCTTATATGATTATGAAAATCACAAAATCATTATGAGAAGAGATGTAATATTCAATGAAAAGGTCTTGTATAAGAATCAGTTGCAAGAAAAGAAACAAGAAAAGGAAACAAGGAATATGCAGTTTTGATGAAATCACTGAAAAAGTAAAGGTGCCTGAAAATAATAATAATCAACAACCACAACAAAAGGAACCATCACAACTACAACAGGCACCCCAAACACCTGAAAGTGGTGTTAGAAGATCTACCAGGATAAGTAGACCCCCTGAAAGATACTCTCCTTCATTATATTATTTATTGTTGACTGATTCTGGTGAACCCGAATGTTATGAAGAAGCAATGCACGTTGAAAGCAGGAAGAAGTGGGAGGTAGCCATGGAAGAAGAGATGGACTCCTTAATGCATAACCAGACTTGGGATTTAGTCAGGTTTCCTGCAGGAAAAACTACATTTAGGAATAAATGGGTTTACAGGTTGAAGGAAGAAGATGGAGGAAAACAGAGGTACAAAGCTAGACTTGTGGTGAAGGGGTTTGCACAGAAGAAAGGTATTGATTTTGATGAAATATTTTCTCCTGTTGTTAAAATGACTTCAATCAGAACTATTTTGAATCTTGTAGCAGCTGAAGATTTGCATCTTAAGCAGTTAGATGTAAAGACAGCCTTTCTCCATGGGGATTGGGAGGGAGAGATATATATGCAGCAGCCACAAGGATATGAGGTGAAAGGGAAGGAGAAACTAGTGTGCAGGTTGAAGAAGAGCTTGTATGGCTTAAAACAGGCTCCAAGGCAGTGGTATCTAAATTTGACAAGTTTATGTCTGAACAAGGTTATACTAGATGTCACTCTAATCATTGTGTTTATATGAAAAAACAAAATGATAACAGCTACATTATATTGTTATTGTATGTGGATGACATGCTTGTTGCAGGGTCTAACATGCAGGAAATAAATGTGCTGAAAAGAAAATTGGCAGATTTATTTGCAATGAAGGATTTGGGAGCTGCAAAACAAATCCTTGGTATGAGAATAACTAGAGACAGGAAAAATCACAAATTAACATTGTCTCAGAATGAGTACATATAAAAAGTGTTGAAAAGATTTAATATGCACAATACAAAACCAGTTAGTACACCTTTTGCTAGCCATTTCAAACTTAGTAAGGGAATGTGCCCAAAGACCCAAGAAGACATGGATTATATGTCTAAAGTTCTATATGCATCAACAGTTGGAAGCTTAATGCATGCAATTGTCTACACAAGGCATGATATTGCACATGCACTGGGAGTTGTAAGCAGGTACATGAAAAATCCAGGAAAGGAATATTGGATGGTAGTAAACCAGTTAGTACACCTTTTTCTAGCCATTTCAAACTTAGTAAGAAAATGTGCCCAAAGACACAAGAAGACATGGATTATATTTCTAAAGTTCCATATGCACCAGCAGTTGAAATCTTAATGTATGCAATGGTCTACACAAGGCCTCATATTGCACATGCAGTGGGAGTTGTAAGCAGGAACATGAACAATCCAGGAAAGGAACATTGGATGTCAGTGAAATGGATTCTTAGATATTTGAAAGGTACCACAAATCAAGCATTATGCTTTGGTGGTCCAAACATTTTTCTACAGGGATATGTTAATGCAGATATGGTAGGTGACAAAGATAACAGGAGGAGCACTACAAGATATGTATTTACTGTAGGTGGAATAACTGTCAGTTGGGTTTCAAAAATCCAAAGTGTTGTTGCAATTTCAACAACAGAAGTAGAGTATGTTGCTGCTACAGAGGCTAGTAAAGAAATGATTTAGTTACAAAGGTTTATGGGTGAATTGGGTAAGGAGCATGATATGGGCACGTTAAGCAATGACAACCAAAGTGCCATTCATCTTGCAATGAACTCAGCATCTCATTCCAGGACTAAACACATACAGCTCAAGTACCATTTCATACGATCAGTGTTGGAAGATGGAGAGTTGAAGCTAGAAAAGATATACACTAGCCAGAATCTTGCAGATATGCTAACAAAAGTTGTAACCAGGGAGAAACTGAGAATATTCTCAGTTTCAATTGGCCTTCAAGGATGATGATGAAGATGAGAAACATCCAGGTCCAAAGAGGAGTCATTGTCCAGCAAATGAAACAGTGGTGGAGTTGCTACAATCATTCTTTGAGAGGGAGATTGTTCGGTGAGGAGAATGATTATTTAGAGTTCTCTATTTCAACCAGATGCATACCCCAGAAATTTTGTGAACCCCTCCACGCCAGGGGGGTGCATGGGGCAACGCCCCCAAAGCTAAAAATAGATGTAAAATTGCCTTGTAAAAGTATAGTAATTTCTAGTCAATCTGGGCCATTCATTAGGCAGATGATCTGATGGTAGATCTTATGTTTAGTTTAGGGTTTTTTCCCTAGAATGAAACCCCTCTCTTTGTATGAGGGAATTGTATTTGAGGCTGTGTAATAAATGTGTATTCTCTGAGCGAGAAACGAGGTGAGACCATGAGAGAAAATAAAGGATATTACAATGGATCTGCTGTAGCCTGTGTCTCTTCATTTTGCTAGATAATAGAGAGGAAGGACTGGCTATTCGGGGTGGATGTAGCCCAAACTGGGTAAACCACATATCTCTGTGTCTCTTTGGTTTTATGCATTTTCCGTGTTTATATTTATGCTATATTCTATGTGCTCCATTGCTCTGTAATATATAGTTTTCTAACAGTTATTTTTAGTGTGGCCCCCTTATTGTTATTGTTGTGCACATGTAGTGCCCATATTGTTATTATTGTACCCCATTGAAGCCCACTATTGTTATTGGTGTGCCCTTACATTATTATTATTATGTACTCTCTTATTATATTGTGAACCCTTAGACTCCTATATATAAAAAGGAGGTCTTTTCATTCGTATCATTCAATCATTTTTTATTTATGTGATGTAAAGGAGGTTTCCCCCTCAAAGAGGCTAACTTTGAAGTCATTGATCACTCTCTTTTTTGATATGGTTACATAAAAACTTCTCATATAGCCCTCCTTCTAGTATTGAAATATGTTGACAGTGATCGATATTGATTCAAAACCAGGCCATAGAAAATTTGGGATAGGATTCCCATATGGTTTATAGGCCTGGAAATTACAATCTGTGTGTTTTTGTCATTGATATTGAATGCGAAGAGATCATTGCTATACCAAGTGTAACATGCCAAAAGAATGAGGAGGAGATCAACTCTCCATTGATAGCTTTTGGAACATGATACAAGAACAGAACAATAACACATTGTGAAAAATCAGGCCTTAAGAAAGAATCATATAGCTACGACTAGCTAAGACATACACAATTTGAAAGTGCTAGGGACCAACTGTAGATTATTTCACAATCAATTGCTAAGATTTACATGGAATACAGACACATAAATTCAAAGTAAACATACACCTCATTTATGACAAATTAATATATTTACAAAATAGTAAGTCTATGAGGTGTAATAATATTTAACATAGTATTGTGTAGGAGAAAAATTGGTATTTAAGGATATTTTTGATGCCATCATGACACCATAGGGTTAGCATGGTACTTTCTAGATCATCCAGTAGTTTTCATTGATGGAAATCAGACACCCATGAGTCATTTAGACCAACAATATTCCCACAAATTTGGTCCTCAAAGCATACAACTACTAATTAGCGCGTAAAACCATAATATTTAACACAACAAAATATTATATTTGTAATCAATATCTTACTACCCATTATGAATGAAATTGCTCAAATTAGTAGTATAAAGCTTGAAGGAATTGAAATCCATTAAATTTTGATCACAAGTTGATCAATACATTTCACCCATGTGCCTCCAATATTGGCATGTTTTCCATGTACCCTTTACTAATATCAATCATTACACTTATCACAACAACCTTTAGATTTACATCGCTTTATCCTTTAATATATTATCCATCACATGCATCCATTATTGTTTTAATATACTTCATCATCACATGTGTTGTATGAATGTAGTTTCCCCTTGCATGTGCTCATAATATTCCATTGTAGTGCATTTTTTCACTACATTGTTTGCATATCTGATATGGGTTCCTTCAGCTACCAGAATTATCCAAGATATCTTACTTTTGTGATGTTGTTAGAATTGTATTTTAAAGAGCATAGAATAACATATGTGAATTATTAACAATAGGAAATATGACAGCTATTAGCAAATCAAAACATGAGACATTTGATAACGGAGTTCATCTAGTGTGGATTATGTCTCCAGGCCTGATGTCAAGGTGGTGTTGGCTTCTTCATATAATGTTGGAAATGATGATGGTGTACTTGGACAAGAATTTTTCATAGCAAGGTCATATGCCCTCAAACAAGAGTGCCTTGTCCCTCCATGAAACATTCCAGTTATCGGAATTCTCACTCAAGAAGGCATCCTCTTAGCATGAAAAACTAAAATGATCTCACAAAATGTGGCAATGAGCATCCCTTCAACATAGTTACATATGGATCTCCACAAAAATACATAACATGACAACATAAATACATCTCACATAATGTGCAAAAATCGATCCCACAACATAACCTCAAACAGGGATCTCAAAACATAATATATCATCTCAACATTTATGAAGGAAAACATGACATCACTGATTCATGTACCTTCAACTCTAAAGTTGGCCAAAAATGGAAGGATCGGCTTCAAAATATGACTGCAACACAGAACTTCTGTCATCGAGAGGTGTAAAATCGACTATCTATTTGTTGAATTCAGGCACTATCAAAACCTGGGACTATAGGAATCTCTTAGATTCCCTGTGATTGTCCAAAGATTTCGTTCTCTGACCTAACTAGAAATTTGCAACTTAGATCACAAATCTAATCTTTCCATCATTATCCTTGTGAGATTCTGATACTTTTGAGTATAAAGTTGGTTACATTCTGACTCTAGCGAATTTCAACCTCCAAGGAATCTGGAAGATTCCCTCAAGATTCTTCAAAGATTCTTCTCTGATGTGAATCTTCAATTCTTATTCTCCGATGGAGAATCTAATTGCACCATTGCATTCCCTGTGAAATTCTAGTTAAAATGATTGTAAACTTCATATCATTCTGATAAAGTGAAATTTACCTCCCCATGGAATCTTTCATGCATCAAGGAATATTCTCTGCAAATGATTCTCTATCTCAAAAAATGTGCCATCATTCTGCCTCTCGGAACTATGTCAATGTTTCGCACAATCATGGTTCCAAATGTTGATGGTTCCACACTGCTCCTCAACTAGCATAATGCCCGTTCGGTGCTCTGTTCCTTCTCTCCCCCCGTTGCACCGAAGGTCGACTTCTTATATGAAATGCTTGACGAAGATATCAAATGGCCCGCCATGGGCTGTTGGTTCCATTGGGAAACTTGCACGGAGGTGGGTTGGGTTCAAAACTCACCTGTGCCATTTTTAACACAACCACATATATAGAATGGTAGTTATTTTTTTTAACTGGCACTGTTGCATATTTCGGGGACCACCTGTTTGGTGGATGGTGAGACCACCCAATCCACCCACGTGGGCTAGGCGGGTTTGATGCCCACCGATCTTGACTATTTCTATCGTATGTGTTCAGTGGGGTCTGTTCCACACAACGTCGATCCTAACCATAGTGAAATATATATGCCACATTTAAATGTTGAGTGGGGGTGACAACCCACCCCCCATATTTTTAATATTTTCTCAGTTTCTAATAACAATATGGTTGTTTAGTTGATGGGGTTTATGGAAGAATTAGTTGTCCTACAATTTCACCCTCAATTGGGAGCCATATTCCATGTCCCAGACTCGGTCTCTTTGTAGGACCATTAAACCTCTCCCACATGGCACCTTTGACCAAACCTTTGACTAGCTCTATCTCCCCCATACGAACTCTGATTTGAGTGTCATTCACACCATTGGAATCAAGATGGTGAGTACTTAGATCTAGACCCAGTTTGGTAGCAATTTGACCACTTTGATTTTTGAGCTATTGTGAACCCTCTTTGCCCTCTGAGTGTGTCTAGAGCCTCCTAGATCAATCCTCCCCACTGAGGAGCTTTTGGTCCTCCAAAACCATGAAAATAATCTGTAACTTTCTACATTGTCTACAACATAAGCGTTGTGATAGGTCACCCTTCCTTCTCCTTCACCTTTGTTCTTCGGAGCCATATGTGATGAGCCAACACCTACATCCTCTGCAAACCTGTAATACATTTCTGCAAATTACATGCTTAATTTACAAGACCAACTAATGACCCAAGCATCTCATACTTGCCATGAGTTTATAACACATACTCCATGGTCAAGTTTACATCAAAATGGAAGCAATACCCTAGCTATCAATAAAAGGACAAAACATCATTGTTTCTTCAACAAGTGATGGAAAACACATCATCACTTTTACAATGTAAATTGCAACAATTGATTTACAAAAATATGCAAATGACAAGCTAACATATATAGAAACGCTATCTCTCACTTTTCAAAGTGAATGGAGCATCTCCTTATGGTGGATTCACTTGTCTTACAACTTTCTCAATTGGTTCATGCATAGGCGCTTTTTCCTTAAGACACTTCTCTGGATGCATCCTATAACATGTGGCTCCTTGATGACCACCTCTGTTGGAATGACTACAATAAGTCTTCCTCCACCAAACTTGTTGAACATGCTTCTTTCCTTGCTGTGGAGAAGGCCTTTCATGCCTCATCCTCTTTTTTGCTCCCATTCTCTTCCAGCACTCATAAAACACATGGTTATGTAAACCACAAAAAAAAACATGTTTTTCCATGCCATGATTTATGTTCGTCATTAACAACATGATTGTAACCAAAATGTAGTTTAGAATACTAAGACTTGTTATACCACTCTTGGTTGTTTCTGGTGTGATTTTAATGATGAGATCTTGCTTCAGTTATTTCTCTGCAGTGTGCACTTCCATGCGATGATGGTGATTTGTCCCCATCTTTCTCTTTCCTTGATCCTTTCAACAATGTCGTGGAACCTTCTGACACCTTTGAGAATTATCCTTCGGTTTATTCCAAACCTGTGAATTGAGATATCTGCACAACCTCCAATGGTTGAGTTATGTATTGGCTATTAACTTGAAGTCTTTCTCCTTTGTACCATGTCTTAGTAAGGAGTCTCATGCCAGTTCCTATTATGGGTATCTCCACATTTCCAACAGAAATAATATCATGTGAAGGTGAACCTAAAAAATGATCACAACTGTTTACTTCAGATGTTGATTTCGAAACAGGTGATGAGGGATTTCCTAAGCCTTTGTTGTGCCTCAACTCCTCCAAGGTCTTTTCCATGGCTTGTAGCTAACGCCGTAGTCCTTGCTTCTCCTCTTTCTGTTCTTGCAGAAGCCTTCTTAATTCAACATCATTTGCTTGAAGGCTTGGGTTGTTTCACTTCAATTCTTCCAAGGCTACCTCTATGGCTTCCAACTGAAGCTGCAACCATTGCTTCTCCTCTTTCTCTTCTCGTAGAAGCATATTCAATTCAGTGTTATCTTCTTGAAGGCTTTGGTTGATCTTCTCATTCCAATGATAAGAAGACGATGAAGGCAATGAGTGTACACTGGAAGATGTGGATGAAGCATTTCTTTCTACTTCTTCTTTCTCATGTTCCTCTATTATCCTCTCATAAGCTTTGTACAACATGTCCACGATTTTGGACATCTTGAGCATGGCCTCATATATTTATTTTTCATCCTCAATTGCTACATGTTCAATCATTGTTCATGCCTGCAATTCATATCAACGAGAAGAACTCTTTGATACCAAAATTGATCTAGGATTTTTTTGCTATGGATGCATTATCAAATTCCAAGTAATAGAGCACCTAAAAACCATGAAACATAAGCATATCGAATGAAGATAAAAGAGACATAATCATGCATGATATCAAGACCTAGATATTTGATTACAAATTTCATCCAATTTGGGAAACATCTTCGGGCCTTGATCAATAGTGGGGATGCCTTCATTCATTAAATGACATAAAAAGACAAGAAGTACAAGAAGATTTTACGTAATCACCCTTATACCTCCAATCTAGAATATCAATGACAAATGTAGAGCCCATCTCTAGAAACACATAACACCACTAACTTCCTCATGAAAAATCATGTCGAATCGCCTATCCAAATGCCAAATGTTTATAAAATGGCTTTCTGCACCTTCTCAGAACTTTATGATTTATGAGGTAAGGTTTTGGCCACCTACCAAGAGCACCCGACGCTAATCTTCTCTATAAATCTACGTTGTTGTCTACTGCACTCCTCCCTCTCGATCTGAAGATAGCCCAATTTATATTCTGGTGGGTAGATTCCTTCACAAAATAGGTAGTTTCAACAAATGACAAGTTTAGCAGGAGGGTGTGTTTCAAACAGAAATTCTCGGATCTGGAATAACAACTTATTAAACATGGAAAAACCTCCATTGGTAATAGTTTAGAGAACATTTCACATTAACCTCAAACCAGTGGATGAATTGGTGGATACTCCTAAACCCAGTGGATAACACAGAGAATCAACGGTTTAAAACAATGGACATACCTAAATCCTTGGCAATAAGCATTTTGAGATAAAGATAGAGCCGATGGGCTATAAATTGAAACACATAAATCTATTAGATCTTATAGAATATCACAAATCGAAATTGGTTGAAGCACGGGTGATTCTCCATATTGGACCACTGTGCGATATGCGATATGTGAATTGGCAGACTTGACATGTTTTAAAAACCACACCCTATATTGTATCGCATCCGGAAATCAACGCTATAGTAATCATCACAACCAAAGGGTCGTACTGTTATCGGGATGTTGCACCATGAAAAATCTCACAATTTCACTTGACATTCTACAAATGATGTGTCATTTAAAAGTAAAAACATAGAGTCTCTAACAATGACTCTGACCTCTATTCAAATTGAGCATTTGAGCATCAACAATACGTAATTATTTACCTCATCTCCACCTCACTAGGTGAAACACAATCGAGGTACAGTCTTCTGTAGAATTCGTTATTGCTACTAGTGAACAAGTACTGCCATTAAGTTCGAAGCATGCCAAAATCCCCATTTTGGCTCTACAAGTGTCTAACTTCATTTTTGTATGCCACCGAAAGGCCAAAAACTAACTTAAGCAAAAACTTGAAGTTGCACAACTCCTAAATGGCGTAGTGGCTCAACACCTTCTACCTCAAAAAAGCTGGACTGCAAAACCACTCTAGCTTCGCTTGACTTGCCTTTGAATGGCTTCACTAGAATGGCTTTACTTGTCTTCGAGTTGCTTCCTAAATGGCTTGTGTTTGAATGGTACTATGAGCTCGTTTGATAACATTTCATACCTCTAAGTTTAGAGTTGTTGTTACAACAATATTATAGTTTTGGCTATTTTAAATAAAATCGAAATAGCAGATATTTATGGCATATCATATATGTTTTATTAAATCATTCGACTGTGGTATTAAACCCCATCCAAAGTTATTGTATGGTTGTATCCAACGTAAAGTTGGTGTATGAAATTTTGCAAACTTTACAATGTGATATAACAAACTTTGTCTATGGTTTCATACTTTAGTGCTTATTGTTTCCAGGAAAACTAGTGTCTTTTCGATCTGCTAGTCCCACTAAGATTGGTAGCTCTCTTAGAAACAAACAATAAAAGAAATTTGTGATTTCCTTTATGTATGATAGATAAGAGAGAAGAAAAGGGAACAACCTGGATCTTTCGCTTAACTCCTCGCTTGATTTCTCTCTCCTTCGATAGAGCTTGCAACTCCTCTCCTAGTTTTCTCACTTTAGAGAATACCCATAGAGATAAAGTAACAAAATACCATCAAAGCATCTTGATCTATAATATCATAAACAATGTAAAATCAGAAATACATTGAACATACAATTGCATTCACAAATAACAAGATTCACAAGTACACGATTGTATGGAGCAAAACTCAAAGAACTTTATTAAAATAGAAGGGAGAATCACAACCCAGTTGTCTAATCCAACATCATCCTCCTAGCATCAAAGTCCTCTTCACCTCATGAAGAGAAATATCACCCAACAATACAATGCTTCTTCTCAAAGACAAACTATCAGCACTTCCTTACAAATAACAAAATTCCAGCCTCTAGATCTCTCATACGAGGGATCCATTTATAGATGTTTGCAAAGGTGTGAGTCATCTCTGGGATTTTGATTAGTGTCATTCCACTTGTAGTTCTTGGTTCCACTTGGAGATCTCATTGATCTCTTACTCATCTCTGGGTGAATTCAAAGAGGCAAGTGTCATAAGAGAAGTTTCTAGAAGATTCCATGAGCATCGACTTAGAAAACTGTCTCAACCATTTGTCCATTCTTGCTCATTGCACCCTACAGAATGCCTCTTCAGTATGCATCGCACTTGGCTAGTGTAGCAATCAATATGCTTCGCACCTTGATAGTGGGGAAGTTAGTATGGTCTACTTTTGGCTAGTTCTAAGTGGGTTTTAGGTGGAACTTCTGGGGAATGATGTAATTAGTTGAATATGATCCTTTAGGGTATGAAATAACACTTTCAGGGGTTAAAGAGCCCTTGGTTGATTGACATATATGAGTGGGGTTACAGTGCCCGAATATGTCTATAATAGTTGCTCCCTAAAGTATGAAGTTGTAAATCTTTTGATGTTGGGTGAAATGCTTTATCATGAGGATCCGAGCTATTCGAACTGGAAGGTGACCTATATAAGATACAATACAATACATCATCATCATATTATTTTCATGGTCTAGCTGAGGCGAGCATTCCCATGCTTAGCTTTATAAATTCATTTTCATGTACATAGGACAGATAATCATCTGCAGTTGCAGACTGGTGATTCTTTTTATGTAGAGTCATCATCCCTTAGCTTGGATTATCATCTGTGCAGCTTCTGTGTACATTTGATGTCATTACATTCCTGAATATATCACAGCCCAGATGGATGAAACTAGATCCAAGGTCTTCAAATCTCATTCAATATTCGCCCAATGTACAAGTTGATCCATGTGAAAAGATGTTCTGAATTCGAACATGGAAAGACATCGCTTGATTACCAGCCGATGAGGTAAGCTATTAACAAGCATGAGAGGAATCATTGATAATGATGATGACCCTCAAGGTACTACAATACAATTCATGTGGTGTGAATATATGGTCTGATGTCGAACACCACGTAAAATCTTTCAGTCGAAGGCCATTGATATAAACCTGTCGCCGGAAGTGAGAAACTTTCCATTGAGGCATGCAAGCTTCAAAGTACTGAAAGGGTTGTTTCTAAGTCAACTTCTTCCATAACGAGATGATGTTGACAAGAAGTGACCCGTCGTAGGAGGGACTTAATGTATCCCACATCTATGACACGAAATGAAGCAAATGATTTTGTGGAGGTGAAAACGATCTGATGCTACAAGGTTTAAGAATGGCGGTCATGAAAAATGGAGGGTGAAGGTATTGTAGAGGATGAGGCATTAGCTGTATGGTGAATTATCTAAATGTCTTCTCTTGAACATATCGGCGACACTGAAATGGATTGGTAGTATTAACCCAAAAATATGGATGGTATGGAGGACCAATGGTGATATGACCGGTGAAAGGAATAACCTAGCTCGACTCAATCATGGTGATGGAGTGAAAGTGTCATGTTCAAGAACAACCTGCTACCAATAAAATTCTCCAAATTTTCTTCCCTTTTTCCCCAGTCATTGCTGATGAGTACCTCTTTATTTTTGTCAATATTGAGGAGGATAACATGTGCTTGTTCTATAATTTTCCCTTCAGGCAAACCTGTCGCTATGTTCTAGCAAGCCTAGCGACAGTGAAACTCGTTCTTATCTAGATGGACAAGTTTATTGCTATTGTTTTAACGATTTTAATGACAAAGACAACTTGGTATTTTTCATGTTTAGAGAGTTTGGCAAGGGACGAAAATGAAACTCCAGTAGTTCTTTTTTGTAACATAATCTCTTGAGTCCAAAAAATATTAAAATAATACAAAAGGGATTACTTTTCCAATCACTTTAGCGAGCCGAAAAAGACAAGTGTTCGATCTTTTTGTGGGATGATCCCTTAGGTCCAAAAAGATTAAAATGCATAGGAGGGATGGAGCTTCCCCTTATTTTAATGAGCTGGAAAGTCCAATAGCTTGACAGTCTTTCATATTTAATGAGTCTAAAAAGAGTTTAAAGGAGACTCATTTTTTAGGAATGAGTGGTGTTTTAGGGTAGCAACTGGTTCTGGGTAAGCTTGGAACTTCTCAAAACATGGTGATGTGAATAGGGTAGCTAATAGAACCATTCATCATAGCTGTTCCTCAAAAAGGTTAACAATCAAGTGGAAGCATATGATCGGCCAAAAGGATGGAGGTGATCACAGGAACATAACCAAGGCTCAAAAGGCTGATAGCATGGCAATCATAGAGGTTGTTTACTGAAGGCGGGTTTATTTTTCAATGAGCTTGAACCTTTCAAAAACATTGCTCATGCAGTAGTCAAAGATGTCTTTCATTGGTAGGTTCATTTTTTAGTGAGCTTGAACTATACAATAACATATGCTCATTTCCTTTTTTATGTAGGCTAGAAACAACCAAACTACAAAGCTAGAAAACTAAAAATCTAACAAACTACTGAGGTTAGGTAGGATGGTTTTGTCTTCTGTAGATAAAATCCTTCCTTTGGTCCGTCTGCTATGCATACATTTGTAGACGAACTACCTAACCTAAGAAGTTAAAAATAAAAATCTAAAAATTCTAAAAGGCTAAGAAAATGAAATTGGTCGCTTTTTGCTTGCGTAAAAAAGGTTTGCATGCCCCTAGGAATAAGAAAAAGGAGAGTTTCCAGGTCACCATATGGAAGTCATTGCGGTTAAGTAGGATTGTTTTGTCCACACATAGACAAACACTTCCTTGGCATTTTCCACATAGTGGACAAAAGTGAATGGTGTTTCATACCAATCACATAACCTTCGAGGAAATGGTGTTGTAGACCAATCACATAACCTACAAGGAAATGGTTGTTTCAGACCAATCACATAACCTACAAGGAAATGTACCTTTTCAGCTGGGTTCGTCTTCCAAAGCAGACCACGGTGCATGCCCTGTAAGCTTTGTTACATTCATCAGACTACTTGCCACAATCAGACAGATGAAATGAAGGTTGAAGAGACATTCCTGATGCAAAGAGGCCATTCAGGGATGATGTTTGACTTGGAGTTGTGTTTTAACTAGGGAATGAAAGCTAGTCAATAAGCTGGAGCATTTTGCCTTCATGCGGGAAACACATGACTCAAAAGAGTGTGGAAACAATAGCCTCCATGCTATAAACATAGTCACGTCCAAGGAGTAGGTCATAATATAATGGTCCTTCGACTACCATCACATTCAAGTGAATGGTTTTCCTTTTCAAAGTTATCAGCAACTTCAGAAGGATCCCTAACAGTCAACTAGTTCCTTTGTTAAAGCCTAACAAACTTTGTGTCATAGGCATAAGCGATGGTGAACCAAATGCTTTCCAAGCAGTTGAGGAAAGGATACTCACTGAAGCCCCTTCATCTATGATAGTGCTAGACACAATCATTCTATAAACTTGTACTATGATCCAAAATGGTACATTAGATGGAAGGCGAGGCCTTGCGAGTTGATTCCAATCAAAGCAAATGACTAGACTGCTTGGAGTGGGTACTGGATAAATGGTTGGATGAACCCCTTGAATTGGGGAATTTTCCTCCTGTTGTAAAGTAAGGGGCGAATTGCCCCCAAGTTCATCAGATTCTATATTAACAAAAATAATTTGAACAATATCATTCTCATTCTCTTTGGAAATTGTATCATTTGATGGTGGACCTTCTGAAGGAAAGACTGGGTTGATTTCCATCTCAACCTACTCACTTTGGTCCGATATGGAATCAGAAAGTTCACTCTCAACGATAGTTGTTTTGAACGACGATTGAGTTATGTCAGTTGGATTTTCAACTAGTGAAGGACTTGGTGAGATTTTCTTGTATCCAGGTGGAAGTTATTGCGGCAAAGTAGGACGGTTATGCAAGATTCTCTTGGCCTCATCCAGAAAAGGACAATGGGCAAGGCGATGGTCTCCTTCACATAATTGACATGGAATTCTGACTTTTCCTTTCTATCCAGGAATTTAATTTTCACTAGTTGATGGTGTGCTATCAACATGATTTCCAGACGTTGATGACACCAGATGGTACGAACAGGGAGACCATTCTCTCAAGATCCGCAGAATCCAAGGACAATCTCGATGAAAATGGTTTCCTTTGCAAATTAGAAAAGGATATTTAGGAGACTTAATGTGTGGATTTTCACCAGATGATTCAGTGTTTCCCCCTTGCTTAACTGACTTCTTCTTCTTCTTCTCCTTCCCTTCCTTCTTCCTGTTAGCTACTTGGTTACTAGTATCACTATTTTCAACAAGAAAAGAGGAAGAAAGGGAGGGAGAAACAAATGAAGTAGAAGGTGAAGGGTCACTTTCAGTATCAACTAGTTGTTGATTCAATTGTTGAGGAATTACGATATTTTGAATGACAAAGGTTGAGAATAGCCATACCAGTAGACCAATTTTGATTCCCGTTAGGGGCAATGAGACCATATATGGAGTATCAATATTTCCCCAAGAAGAAAATGGACTAGGATTCCCTTCAATAGGGATTCCTTGATCGATGAACTCCATTATCTCAACCTAATATCAATGAAGGAACAAGGATGTTATTCCGAATTAAATAAATTTTAATGACACTTTGACACAACTTTTCTTTTTCAATTTTTAAGAGTCAAGAAAAAGCTAAAGATGACTCTAATCACCTTTGATTTTTAATGAGCTTGAAGTGACAAGTGCTCATATGGACCTTTCTTTTAAGGAGTCGAAAATGAACCAAATTGACTACTCTGGAAATCTAGACAGAGGGATTACCAAACCAATCACAGAACTCCAATATACACCTTGGTGGTAAATTAAAGAGAAATTACCAAGGACTTATGTATGGCATTCAATCTCCTCGAATGTTGTGTTCAGTGCATTACGATCGATAGTGCGGCAGACATGACTTCCTATGGATAAACGATATTAGCCTATTGTGGTCTCCCTATATATAATCAATGGTATGGGGATCACAATTCCGTACTAGCACTTGTCATATCAAAGATGAGGAATCACCCAACCTTCAATGAAAATGATAGTTACTAGGTTTTACAATGTCGGAACATGTCTCTATCCTAGATCTCTAGATGTGTTGCGTTAGGTTACAAAGCATTGTTAAGTTCATTGAGATTTATTTTAGAGTTGATCTTGTTTAGAAGTTTGTCTTTCAAGGTTCACCGTGTGATGTAGATGTAAAATTCCTAAATATGAAATCTAAAATGATAAATAGTATTTTATTTTCTTTAGCAATGAAAATCCTAGCTACTAAGGAAAGAAGATTATGATTCTTTCAACAAAGAGCAAAGAGGACACACTAAATTCATTTTTCCTAAATCACCTTTCGCACAAAGTCTAAATGCAAATGCATGTATTTGTTTTTCATTTCCCTAATGTGAGAATGCCAAAAAGGAAGACTAAGTATAGATCTGAACTATTTTCTTCAAAGCGACATTTCGACAATTTTGTTTCGAAATGAAAGGAAGATTAAACGAAACTTTTCTATTTTGAATAGAAAAATGATTTTGACACTTCAAATATTAACAATTAAAATCAAATACATGATAAAAAGTACAATCGACTATCTAGAGGAGGAAGACATTACGACACTCTTCTTTTTGACTCTAAATGACAGTTATGACACTTTTTTGCATCAAAATGACAGTTCGATTTAAGCTACTTTTTCACTAAGGATCATAAATGATGGACAAATACATAAAAACATTTACTAATCCTAATCAAGGGATGCTAAATAATGTAAAGGAAGGAGGCTTCAACAATGAGATAATGATCATAAGCAACAAAACAACTAAATAGTGCAGAAAACAAGGAGGAAAAAACCAAATTTCAAAGAGAGAAGTAGTATCACTCAGTCATTTCACCTATGATTCTTAGAAATACGGATGCATCTCTACTATTAAACATGGGAGGTGTGATGCATATTGGTTTCCAGTTATAGATAGTGCGATGGGCCAAGGAGCGAAACTGAGTTGGGTTTTTTCTCAAATTTGCAGCTGAGTTCAATGATTTACGCTGAGCTATGATGAACAGTAAAAATCAAGTACAGGGGTATGATCTTAGGAGGTTATTAAGCTACCACTAGGGCATTTAGAGTGCTTGTAAGTTAGATGTTCAATTCATAAACTAACCCAGAGATTCATTGAAATACCATTCATATACTTTGCAATTGTATAGCAATAGCAGTTCAAAGGCTATCTGGATAACTTCAAGCTCCGTCTATAGTTTATAAAGCAAACAAAAATAATAAACAAACAAACTATTCATTCCCTAGCGGAGTCACCATTTTTTTTTCAGGAAAACTAGTGTCCTTTCAATCTGCTAGTCCCACTAAGATTGGTAGCTATCTTAGAAACAAATAATCAAAGCAATTTTTTATTTCCTTTATGTATGATAGATATGAGAGAAGCAAAGGGACCAACCTTGATCTTCCACTTGAATCCTTGCTTGATTTCTCTCTCCTTTGATAGAGCTTGCAACTCCTCTCCTACTTGTCCTGCTTTAAAGAATACCTATAAAGACAAAGTAACAAAACACCATCAAAGCATCTTGATCTATAATATCATAAACAATGTAGAATCAGAAATACATTGAACATACAATTTCATTCACAAATAATATGATTCACAAGTACATGATTGTATGGAGGAAAACTCAAAAAACTTTATTAAAATAGAAGGGAGGATTACAACCTAGCTATCTGATCCAACATCATCCTCCTAGCATCAAAGCCCTCTCCACCCCATGAAAATCAAGATCACCCAACAATACAATGCTTCTTCTCAAAGACAAACTATCAACAATTCCTTACAAATTACAAAATTCCAACCTCTAGATCTCTCATATGAGGGATACATTTATAGATGTTTGCAAAGGTGTGAGTCATCTCTGGGTTTTTGATTAGCTTCATTCCACTTGTAGTTCTTCGTTCCACTTGGAGATTTCATTGATCTCTTACTCATCCCTGGGAGAATTCAGAGAGGCAAGTATCATAAGAGAAATTTCTAGAAGATTCCATGAGCATCCACTTAGCAAACTGTCTCAGCCATTTGTCCATTTTCGCTCATCGCACCCTACAAAAGGCCTCTTCAATATGCATCACACCTGGCTAGTGTAGCAATCAGTATGCATCACACCTTGATAGTGGGGACTTTGAGTGGGTTTTTAGGTGGAACTTCTGGGGAATGATGTAATCAGTTGACTATGATCCTTTAGGGTATGAAACAACACTTTTAGGGGCTAAAGAGACCTCGGTTTATTGACATATATGATTAGGGTTGCAGTGCCCAAATATGTCTATAACACTTATCCATGGTTTGAAACCATATGACATTACATATATATCGCATATAATTTCAATTCTCTTGTTTGTGGTCCATATGAAGTACACACTGTGGAATATGATGTAACAAATGAGAATGCAAACCCCATGCCATTTCTGATACCACCATTCCATACTAACATCACACCAAGTGTTGCACTGCCCGCCAACGGTTTGGTGCTGACATGCTACATCTTGTGGCATAACGTTGAACTGCATACCCGATGGTTTAGCATTTACATTCCATTGCATATGACTATTGGAATCTATCACGAACAACACCACATTAGCACAACAATGGCCTTCATGGCATGCTAATGTGTTGACATCCCCGACAATTAACAACTTTGCATTGACTTATCGTGGCACATTAACTATGCTAATATTCGTGCCAATTGCAATCTCCATGGAAAATATGTGGCACAACTTTGAATTAACCCTATGTAATCCATCATCCAGTGGTCAGACCTGTTCTCCTATGGCATAATCGTGCACTCTCATGGCACTGACGGTCTTGACCTGTGGCCAATGGATGTGGAACAACCTATCAGCATTGGTGGTTAATTATTAACCCATGGTTGGTGAGTTGGCATGTGATTGGACCACCATCCCCACGTTGTTACATGCCATAACTCTACAACACATGTATGGTATATTATTTTTTTTAACCAACGTACTACCTATGAATCCATTTGTCATAACATAGACCATGCACCAATGTTTTAATATAACACCGCACTATATGTTTTAATTTTCGAAACCATAATGTTTAAACCATATCAAATATTTTGACATATGGTTATAAAACTTATACCTTTGCGCCATAAAACTAATGTCATAGTTTTAAGTTACCTCTTACACTAAGTTAGCACATTTAATCATCAATGCACCCTACCATTGCAAGGAAACTGTAGTTGGCATGTTGGTAATGCATCATAAGATAGTGTTGGAGATTGAGAGTTTGAATCTCTTGGAACCCTGCAAATCATAACAACTCTTTAAAAGCTATGGAGAGGCCACGTGGCAGCCATTCACTCGCCCATGTGGCGGTCTTTTATTGGCTCAAAAACATCAACCAATAGCAATTTGACAAACCAACATGATCTACCTGGTGGAATTCGGGCTTTCCACCATGTAAACTAGAACCTTGAGTTTTGACCATCATTTGCGTTTGACTTTGACCTATGGTGACTTTGACTTGTGGTGACTTTGACTTTTCCCGTGTTTAGAGGCAAACTTCAATGAGCATTTTCTCCCTCATATGGAGGCCAAAAGTGAATCTAGAGATACCACTAGAATCAGTGCATTGATCTCTTCGACTTGGTGTTGATCTTGTAAGAATTTGGGATGGTAAAATTATGCACATGTCAAGAACATTTTTTCTACCTAGGACCATCTTGGCCTTCAAACATATAACAAACTTTGTCCTGACTTAACAAGATCCATTGCTGATCATACATCCTAACAAAAAGTAGTTTTGGACCTCCAATTTTTTATTACAAACATGAATCAGTATAAAAATCATCTAGACCCTAGTTAAAGACTCGAGTAGGCCTACTAGTGTGTCGACAGTTTACATTCACACATTTATACATACGACATAAAATGTTCCCAATTCAAAGTAGGAGATTTCTCTCGAGAATTACATTCCTCTGCTCTAGCTTCTTTCTTTGTCTCTTTCTCTTATTCTACTAGTGTTTTCTCTTTCGGCATCATTGGCCATGTGCTCTTTGAATGTCATCCTAGCTTGCATTGTAGAGAAACTCTTTCTCTCGAGTTTGTACTAGCCATATTTTTGCTGCATTTTCCTGAGCTCTGTTACGATGATGTTGAGTCTTTGTCTGACTAAAGCAAAGTCTTCCCACGACGGTTCTTCACTTGTAGTGTTGCATCATCTTTATATGGCTTACTCCTTGTAGCACCCATATTTTTTCTAAAAACCTTTTGCTTCAAACATCCCTTTACACAATTCCTATTACTCCCATAAAAGGTACATGGATAAATCCTTTTAATGAATTTCAACATAATGTTTTGATTTAAGGACTCACCTTCTGAATCATTTTTGGAATGATTCGTCTGTTTACCTTTCCTATCTTGAATCTTCTTTGGCATGATTTTAGGATGTAAGGACCAACACCAGTCTGGGATGTGACCTCTCTTCTAATAATTGTCACAACTTGACTCGTCATATCCCATTCCTTCATATTTAAGCCTTTCTTTTACTGTGATATGTTGGAGTATGCGTTGGCCGTGTTTGTCTAGGCCTTCTTATTGTTTACATCCCATCTTGTTCATCAACGCCATACCCATTCCTTGGGTATTCATCTTGAACATTCCAACCTCAGGATCGTTGGAAGACTTTATTTCTGAAACAATTTTTTGAAATGATGGTACATAAGGAAGTTCCTTTGAAAGTGAGGAAAAAGTACCAATGGCTTCCTCCACTGATTGCACTTTTGGAGTGAATAGATAGAGCTGAAATTTCTCCATATTCGTGATGAAGTGGAAGTACTTCATTCTCTCCTGCATTGGATGGAATTCTAACTGAAGGTCTACTCCTGTTTCGATTATTTTGCAAGGCTTCAATCTTCGCTTGCAGTTTTTTCTTGTCCTTGTGTAGAGCTTGCACCATTTGCCACAATGAAACATTATCCTATTGAATTTTCTGGTTGAACTATTCAAGTTATTGCAATCAAACATGTCTTGAGTTTTTACCCATTCTTGCACTTGGTGATAACCCACTCTAATACCAAAATATAATCCAAAAATCATGGAAGAAGATTGCTTTAACAATAGGCAAGTTTTAAATGGGTCTTTCAAAATAATGATTTAATTCATCCGAGCAAGTTAATCATAAAGGACACGACACACATAATCATGTAACATCAATATAAAATGACACCAAGGTTGATGACTGAGTTCGCCCCTCCTAGGCTACATCTCTGGGGCTTTCTCTAAAAGGCTAGGAAGCTCGTATTTCAGTGAATAAGAAGAGGTACATTAAAATTGTTGATACAATTATGGTTATTTCCCCAGAATGGAAATTCTCTCATTTAGATAACTATACAAATGACGTGTCATTTACAAAAAAAATAGAGAGTCTCTAACAATGACTCTGAGCTCTACTGAAATTGAGCATTTGAGCATCAACCATACATTAACTATTTACCTCATCTCCACCTGACTAGGTGAGACGCAATTCATGTACAGTCTTCTGTGAAATTCGCTACTATTACTAATGAAAAAGTATTGTCGTTGAGTTTGGAGCATGCCAAAACCCCTGATTTGGCTCCTCAAGTGTCTAATTCGGCTTCTGTATGCCTCCAAAAGGCAAAAAACTAACTTGACCAAAAACTTCAAGCTACACAATTCTCAGATGGTGCAGTGGCTCCACAACTTCTAGCTCACAAAATTTGGACAACAACATGACTCTAGCTTTGCTAGAATTTCCTTTGAATGGCTTCACTAGAATGGATTTACTTTCCTTCTAGTTGCTTCCTAAATGAATTTTGTTTGAATGGTGCTATGACCTCCTTTTATAACATTTCATAACTTTAAGTTTAGAGTTGTTCTTAGAACCATATTATAATTTTGGCTATTTCAAATAAAATTTAAAGAGAATAGATTCATGGAATATAATTTATGTTTTATTAAATCATTAGATGTGGTATTAAACCCCATCCAAAGCTATTGTATGGTTGTAACCAACATAAAGTTAGTGTATTAAATTTTGTCGACATTACAATGCAACATAACAAACTTTATCCATGGTTTAATACTTTGGCACCTATCCATGGTTTGAAACCATATGACATTACATATATATCACATATAATTTCAATGCTATTGTCTTTTATCCATACTGTTGGCTTAGTGGGGCCTGACCCAGGTTCAGAAGTGAGTTAGCCAAGAAAATCCTGGTACTACTGGCTGTTTCGGTAACAGTCCGTGGAGCGTGGATTGAAGTCTCACCTGAAGTAGTATGGTAGGGTGCTGGAACCAGGTTTCCACACCCTGGGGATTTCTGATATCTAGCAATAGAGACGTGATTCAACCTTCACACTTACTAGGTTATGCACACCAACAAGCTTCTTGCATCTTGTGGTACTGCCTTCACGTAGCTCTAGCCATAGTGAAACTAGTGTTAAATACCCGAGTCTTCCTTAATTAGGTTTTGTTCACTTAATTACTTAGAAGGTTTTCATACATAAGCATTGATACAAGTGCGTGTATATAAATGAGCAGATGCATAACATCAAAATATAGATCCTTAGAATAGATGCGCAGTAGGCTGAACTCTACTAGGCCTCTACGCACTCAACTACAGAGCCTCTAACTACTACTATGACCAAGTATGCTTCATATCGACTTCTATCTTCTAACCATGCCTTTGCATCTATCTATTACTTTCTTCCCAAAAACTATCTTTACACTTAGAGCCTTGCTCTATTTAGGGAAAACAACCCTATGACTCATCTTAAACTCTCACACTCTGCACCTGCATTTGGCGGGGTCTTTACATTACCTTAACCAAAACCTAGTCTTTAAGCCCCCAAAACTTGTTGTCGAGGGGTCTGCTGCCCAACAGGCCCCCAACAGGCCCCCAACACAATCATTGTGACTCGTCTTGAGTCACTGTGCTAGTGCGGCGATCTTTACGTGAAGTCCATCCAGCAGGTCTCTCGTAGCTTGTGTGTCTGCAGCACACTATTTGGCTAGCTGCTAGACTTGTTGCATATGTATCTCTGATCCTTTGTGAGTAGGGTCACATTCCTGTCCAACCATATAAAGTTCTTGCATCTGTGCTAGCTTCCCTTCAATGGTAGCTGTAATTACGAAAGCTTCATCGATCCATGGTTGGATGCGTTCTTTAGGAAGAGCTTCTTTTTGGCATGTGGCATCTAATTGGTCCTTCAGTGCCCTTGCCTGTTGTAGCCTCGCGAGTTGTTAAGTAAGGACAACCATATGCACGGTGCCCCAGACATTGTCATACTCCTGCTGCAACTCGTGCGCCTCTGTCTCTAGGTGTTGTAGGTTTGGGTCTTCTTGTAAGTGCATCAACATGGTGAGTGCTTACTCCAATAGCCTAATGCAATCCTGTGTTTCCTGGCCAATTTGATCCAACCCTATCAGGATAGTGCAAGCGCGCTACTGTCTGACTTCTAGGGGCATCGAGGGTTGCACCTTCAATCACACCTCGGTGATATGTAGGTTCAGCTCCAACTGAACCTTTGTCATTTCTTCCCAAGCCTCGTAGACTCCGGCCGCCAATCTGTGGACCCACTCGACTGCTGGTAGCTCTGCTGGCATGACCAAATCTAGAATGCTCTTGCATGCATCTTCTACAACCTACTCTAGTCTGCGAGCTTGCTCAACCAACTCATCCCGCTGGATGCTGAGTTGGTCCATGTTGATTTTCTACTCATGTAAGACCTAGATCGCTCAGCCTTCCCAAGTGCAGAGCTCTGTAATGACCCCATCCTATAGCTGGTACAAAATTTTGCGCGACAGGGTAGCCAATTTGAAGATGATGCATTTCATGTTCCTCATCCCAGCCCGGTCACCCTGGTTTGCTGCTACTAGTGCACCTTCGGGCAACAGAAAGGTGTTGGCCATACGGACGTGCAACATTTGTTCAAACTCAGTGGTTCCTGCTACTACATACTGGGCCATTGTACTAGTTAGTGGGGGTTGTGCTTGTAATCCTTGTAGCTGCCTACTGAGCACCCCTAACACAGTGCTCTGCTCCATCCCCATTTCTTCGATCGCGTCCTTTGCGACCTCACAAAATGTCAAACGGATCACCTTCTATGAGCATGATTAGGTCGACGGACATCTTTGTGCCTTTCACCTTCTTCTTGGGAGCTATTTTCTTAGGGTTGCGTGACTGCTTGAGTTGGGTCAATATGGAACTGGGGTCCATGTAGTCCTTCGCCTAGTCTACTTCCCTAATCTTCTGCCCAATGGATATCTCCTGGCCCTTCTTAGCCTCTCTGGTTGGTGCTGTTGTGGCTTTGGCCGTCTGTTCCACTGCTGCTGCATCAGCCACCTTCTGCTGTGTAGCTGCTTCTTGTTCCCGACACCTCTTTTCACCCAGCTGCACGATGCACAACTTGGTGTCCTTCTTCCTTAGCTAGGTTGTGGCCTTGTCCATTTCTGCCAAGTCTAGGGTGTGCCACTCTAGAGACCATGACGCCATTACTGCGAAGATCACATCATCTGTTGTGATGAACGAAAGCTTTACCGATTTTTATGCTAGATCCTTGCACACCCGGATATACAAGTTATGCATATCTGCCTTGAATTCTGTCATGCTATGCAAGTTGCTATGAAGCGTAGGGGATAAGCACGGTGCCCACCTTCGCAAATACCCAAAACACCTTTATCTTGCGAATCCTCTTCACGTCTTTGTAGCCTAGAGCAAGGTGTACCTCATGGCTTTGGGCAGATCATCCTTAATAGTGGGAAACTGGCTATCCTCCGGTAACTCCTCGACAACCAACAGGATGGATAAGAGCAACCACAGATAGTGGAAGGTCTTACCCTACTCCTCGGCCTCCCTGTAGTTCATTAAAAAATCATCGCAGAGGAACTACACCCAGCTGAACTCGACACCCTCTACGCACTTCTCTACCAACGCAATCACAGATGTTGGGAATTTGTCAATGCAACATTTCCTCATTAACTTGTCGGCCAGTAGCTGGGTGGCTACTCACACCCCTTTTTCTTTAATGCTTTCTATTGCATACCCCGATTTTTCTTTTCCAACTTATACTTTGTCTTCATGGCTTCTGTGAGGGCCAAGTTGCTGCTTTTTCTTGCTACAGCCGCGGGGTCATGTCCTTTGACTGGCAGGTCAGAAATTCAGTGAATTAGGGTGGTCATGATGGGAATAGGCCCCTCCAGCCAGAGATACCCATCATGAACTAGGCACAATAGCTACTTGATGACAAAAATGATGATGGGCACGTGATGGTGGTGGGATATCCATCGCAGATGGAGTAACCCAACCTTCTCCACACTGCGCAACCATTTCTACTTCATTAACTTCTCCATGGCCAATTGTGGGAACTTCTCACTATCCATGATGTCCCAATCCTTGATCTTCATGGTAGGTATCCATCCCAATGGCGGACCTTCAAACCTTATATCATCGAGGAGGAGTGGGGTCTAGAGCGCACTCTTCGTGGTCTCTAGGTCCTTTGGTATCTTGGATTTTCCTTGCCATGGGGGGACGTATGCAGGTAACTTTGTCACAGAAGACATTTTGGAAACATCCTCCACCTCATCATCTTGCACCTCAATTTGAGCATTTAGAGCTTACAAGTCTTCCTCCTCCTCCTCCTCTATTTCGATGGTGACAGCTTTTCCCTTCTCTGCCATTGACAATTTTCTAAACTGTGGGTTTCTTGGGGATACACAGACTGGCCCCATCATTTCCTTATATTTCTGTGGCTGCAGTGTTCATGGTGATTTTGGAACTTATGGCATAGATTCCATCTGTCGAGCCTCCTCGTGCGCCATACGGGGCTCCGTGGTAACTTCGGTAAATTACACTCTTGTTCTAGCAACCGTCATCATGTCTACAGTTGAAGGTGGTAAGAGTATGTGGTGCTCAATGCTCTGTACTTTCTCAATTCTCAAGAAACCAAGTGTTGCCTTGTGGCTAGCCCTAGGAGATTTATACCTCTTTTGAATTTGAATTCAACGCTTCCCCCCACTTCTGAGTCATTAATGCCCTCTTGGGGGCAAATCGTCCCAACTTTGGCTCTTAATTCGTGTCATAATTGCCCATCGCCCTCTCCTTTTTTCCTTAAATTGGATCCCTTCTCATGAACAATGACACCAATGGTCACCTCCCAGCCTACCCGCATGGTAGCACAGTCTCCTGTTCATGGCCGCGACCGTTGTGACATACTAATCCTACACACATCCTCCTTATCATGCATCTCCTATACAAACCTTTTTATAGCCTTGCTCTCTCTCTTTCAACTACATTAGGCGTTGAGACTAGGCTCCCTACGGATAGTCAAGTGGTCACACCACCTGTGTGAGGCTTCAATTTAACTTCTAGTCTAGTCTGCGGGCACCCCTCAATTACCCTCACATCAATCAGTGCTTCGCATTCTTCCTTATACGGTGCGTTCCCCTAGTTACTTTGTCTAGTAAGGTACAGTCGTAGCCATGTTATCATAGCCACAAATTATTCTAATGTAGTAGTATGTCTACCTATACATTTTACTTTCATGCTTAGTTTCTTGGCGCAGCATGCTTGCACGATTTCAGTTTACAGTTTCTTGATTTCTTCATCTAATAACATTCTTTTCTTTCCCAACCGTACCCGATCTTCTTCGAGATCATGAACCTTCAAGGACCATCACTGAATGGCTTCCTGTAACTGGATAATTCCTTCACCTAGGTCCTTGCGTACCATCCCAACTATGGGAGCTGTTGCATTAAGATTCCTCTTTGCTCTTATGATCTCGTCTCTGCTCTTCAGTGTTGGAATCATTTCCACACTCAGCTCTTTGCACATGGCCCTATAGGCCCATTCAACTATCGGTATGCGTAGGTCCAAATCAATTCGTCTGGCCTAGTGAATGTTGTTCAAGATCCCACATACCTTCTTGAATGCTTCTACGTGGAACATTTGTGGTGTGTGTCCCTTTTCCCGCTGTTCCATCCGGTTTCGATTTTCAATCCTTAGTCTGTGGTGTGCTTGTGTGGACCGCAAAGCACACGTCTACACCCATCGACACAGGAGGGCATGCAAGCTGCTTCATCCTAGCTGCCCTGCTCTCGTTCAACACTGGGGGCTTCCAAACTATAGGTGCATCTGCCTTTTACCTTCGTGCTAGTTTATAGAAGTCTCCTAATGTGTACTCCTCCATTGTGCAGGTGTTGCGCATAGTGCCCATTCCAGCGCATCGTACCATTGCTATTTCGTTATTGTGCTTTCAAATTTGTCGAGGAAGTCAACCACTACTGTCACTCCAACATATGTTGGCAGTTCCTTTGCCTCTATCATTATGCAACGTAGTGATCTAATCATCATGTTAAAATTTAGCATTGTCAATTCGTGCAACTAGTTCTGCCAGTGCTCTACTTCTTCATCTGAATCCGAAGTACAGGAGTTGTCGAGCTCCCACGAGATTCTCCCATCTGTAGTTGGATTCACTCAATCCTGGTCTTTTGTAGTTATCTGGTAAATACAATCAAGCTCATCGTCACTCTCATTGTCGCGCATTGGTTCAGTGTAGCACGCTCCTTCAGCTGGGTCTAGTGAGACTACTACACGTAGTGATTTTTTTTCGAATATCATCTTCCACTTCTTCAAGTTGACAACTCCATTCATGTCAATGGCCCAGTATATTCCTAACAGGGTAGGATAGGGATTGTTTTCATCAAAAATCTCTATCACTTCAAAGTCCATCTACATGCTCGTGCCTTTAATATCAACTGTTACCCCTTGTAACCTCCCCATGGGCAAAAATTTTTGTTGGTTTGCCATTTGCAATTGAATAGGGGACCATTGTGACGTGAGCTTGCCCATGCATTCTCATGTTTTCTTCGGCAACACAGTCGTGTCCGAACTCGGATCTAGGATTACCTAATCCATTTCACACTCACCAATCTACACAGTCAATCTCATCTCCCTTCCAGTATGCAAAGCATGCTTTCCCAATTTCACGACTATGTGCAGTTCGCTTGACCCCGCACACCTAGTGATAAGCTCTCTTAGTGCCTTAGCTGCCTTGTTGTTGCACAACAGTTTCATGCATGTCTCTAGAAAGGTAGTAAGCATAGAAAGATCCATCCATGGCTCTGGTTGATCCTTACAACCTGAAGTGGAGGCCTCCACAAAGCTCTTCTTAGCTTCCATGAACATCTTTGCGCATTCTAAGTCAAACTCAGGTTCCTTTGCAAGAGCCTTGTGAACCAATGTATCTTCCTTGGATTGCTTCCCCTTATCTTCCCCCATGGTCGCACCGCTGCTAAGCATCATGTTCACATTTGGGTCTTCTTTGCGTGGTTCAGACGTCATCGTTTAGATATTCTGATTCGGAGGAGGCTAGTGTACCCCTTTTTCACACATCTGTGTGATCAAAGTAGGAAATATATCATTTGATGATCAAACTGAGCATAGTACGAATAGGATATCTTCGCTGGGTTGGTGCAATCGCAGGCATAGTTCTCTTGTCCTCCAGAATTGTAACAAATTAACAGTCTGTGGCCCCTTCCTGGTCCCATTCTTCTTCATCCTTGACCTCGCCCTGAAATCCAGTGCGTGCCATCCCCGTAGCTGGGTTGAGGGCTCACATTTTTGTCTGCATCCTATACATTGGGGTCTGATCCATCATTAGCTCATAGTTGTGACAAGTGCGCTCATCATGGCCTACCAACCTATTGAAATTACAAGACAACTGCTGGGGAGTCTGTATATACTTCTGCAATAAATGAAAATTATTGATCATGTGTTTTCCTCCTATCTGACAGACCGTGCACCATAATGTGAGTGTCACACATGCCCTTGCCTATGCCTCTGGTCTCAATGGCATTGGTCCCCCTCCTACCAAGTAGTTCGCGAATACTAGACAGTGGTCCTTGTCATGGCCCTAGCCTTTTCACTTTACGCACCATCCTTCCTCGCGCACCTCTAGCCATGGTGCCCTATCCTATTTAAAACTCTACATTTCCAGGGATAGATTTTGTATTTGCATGTGGATCTATTCAATCCCCAACCTAGGGTCTTGTATTGGGGTCTCATGCAACCTCATCACTATTTCCAATGCTTCGGCCTAGGTGGAAATTTTCTATTGTGACAGCACATTCCTCAAGTGCGGTGTCAGGGATGCCACAAACCATGCACAATGTTGCGCATTCGTTAGTGTCATATTAGCCTCGTGGATCATACTATTTAGCCTCTAATCTAGATCCCAGGGGGTCTCGCCTAGAAGCATCATGATCTCTTTAAACTCGATGATTGACTGTGTCTCTGATTTCGGTTGGCTAAATTCTCTGTTCAACACATTCTGGATCTCTGCTATCCCTGCATTTGGGTGGTCTTTAGAGTGCTTGATATACCATGTTAATGCGCGATCGTGTAGTGCGCTCACCAATGTAGCCTTTTTAATGTTTTCATTCATGACCCCTTGTGCTTCCCACACTTCTCTTACCATGAACCAAAACTGGTCTGGATCTTCATTCCCTACACCTCTGAATATGGGTAGTTTGATCGTGCTCGCCATGCTGAACTATGGGGGTGGTGGAGGTGGAGTGGTTGGAGATGGAGGTGAGGGAGGTGAAGCAGGTGGTGGCATGGGTGGAGGTGGTAACTGCAGAATGCGTTCCGTTATCAAACTAATTGCACTTCTCGAAGAGACCCAAGCAAGCTCTTCCTCGCTCTCTCATGAAGGTGAAATTAAGGGACTATTTCATAATTCCCCACTACCTTTGTAGATCTTTCCACTCCGCGTCATTCCAAACATTAATGTATTCGCAAAACCCACTTTTCGCATAACAACATCTTAATCTAGGTATTCAAAGATTTAATGTACTTACCTCGCGGTCACTTGAGAAAACGTCACTCTACTTCATTGTAGCTCACAGTCATGTCTACTATGAACTCAGTGATGAATCCCCCTATTATTCCGTCGAGCCAGTGGTGCAAAACTCACGTGATCTTATCTTTTGATGCCCCTAGTCTGTGCACTAATTCTGGAGTCTAGACTATCGGTTGGTCGAGGCCAAACCTTTCCTAGCTATCGACTAACCTCGTGGTGCACTCATACAATTCAGAAGGAAAGGGTGCAAAGAAAATCTCATGGATTTATGTATACATGTAGTGATCCAGCCACGTTCTCTTAGATACCTGCAGAGTTCTGTTTTCCTGTGTCGCAAACTCATGTATCTTCTTCTCCAACCACTCTTCAATTTCCTTCTTTGTTGGGTTCAAGTGGAACGACATCAGACATCCCTTAGGTAGATCCCGGTCCGGTAATGGAACCATTTGTTGGATTAGTGGGGCCTGACCTAGGTTCAGAAGTGAGTTAGCCAAGAAAATCCCAGTAATACTGGCCCTCTCGGTAACAGTCCATGGAGCACAGACTGAGGTCTCAACCAATGTAGTATGGGAGGGTGCTAAAACTAGGTTTCTGCACCATGTGGATGTCTGATATATGGCAATAGGGACACGATTCAACCTTTACACTTACTAGATGACATGCACCAATGAGCTTCTTGCATCCTCTGGTACTGCGACTAGTGTTAAATACCCAAGTCTTCCTTAATTAGGTTTTGTTCCCTGGATTACTTAGAAGGATTTCATACATAAGCATTCATACAAGTGCAAACATATAAATGAATAGATGCATAAAATCAAAATATAGATCCATAGAAGAGATGCACAATAGGTTGAATCAAACTTATCTTTATTAATAATTCTCTTCAAGTTCAATTCAATATAGACTCGACTCCGCCTTGCACACTCAGCTGCATGGGTCCACGCACTCAGCTGCGGATTCTATTAGGCCTTTGTGCACTCAGCTTCAGAGCCTCCAACTACTACTATGGCCCAATACACTTTAGATCCACTTCTATCCTCTAACCATGGCTTCGCATCTATCTATTGCTTTCTTCCCAAAAACTATCTTTACACTTAGAGCCTCACTCTTTTAATACAATCGCATGGTCCACGGACCATGGGTAGGCTGACACAACTTTACATTAAATTACATTATTTTAGGGTGAACAACCCTATGACCCATCCTAAACTCTCACACTCTGCGCCCCCATTTCATGGGGCCTTTACATTACATTGAGCAAAACCGATCTTTAAGCCCCAAAACCCTGCTGTGGGGGGATCTCTTGCCCAACACATACAAACTACTTCCTGCGGCATATGTCATAACCCATGACAATGCAAACCCCATGCCATTTCCGATGGCAACGTGACATATTAACATCACACCAAGTGTTTCACTAATCCCCGACGTTTTGGTGCTGATGTGCTACATCTCGTGGCGTAACATTGATGCATACCCGATGGTTTGGTGTTGATGTGCTATCAAATATGAATATCAGAATCTCTCACCAACAACCCCATAGTGGTGCAAAAATTCCTCCGTGGCACGCTAACGTGGTGACATGCCTGATGGTTAACGAATTTGCACTGACTTATCGTGGCATGTTAAATGTGCAAATATTTGGGGCGATTACAACCTCCATGGAAAATACGTTGATAAAACATTGAATTAACCCTACATAATCCATCATCCCGCGGTCATACCTATTCCCTCATGGAATAATTGTGCACTCTCATGGTACCGATAGTCTCGACCTCTGGCATATGGACGTGGCACAACCTGTCGGCTTTGGCAGTTAACTATTAGCCTGTGGCTCATGAGTTGGCATGTGATTGGACCACCACCTCCACACAGTTACATAACATAACTTTGCAACACATATATGGTATATTATTTTATTTAACCAACATAATACCTCTGAATCTGTTGGTCATAACATATACCATGCTCCAATCTTTTAATATAACACTCCACTATATGTTTTAATATTCGAAACCATAACATTTAAACCATATCAAATATTTTGGCATATGGTTATAAACCTTATACCTTTGAGCCATAAAACTAATGTCATAGTTTTAACTTACCCATTTTGCTATTTCTAACACATTTAATCATCAATGCACCCTACGATTGCAAGGAAACCATTGTTTTCATGTTGTTAATGTGTCGTAAGACAATAATGGAGGTTGAGAGTTTGAATCTCCTGGAACCCTACCACTCAGAACAAATTTTTAAAGGCTATGCAGAGGCCACGTGGAAGCCATTCATTGGCCCATGTGGTGGTCTTTTATTGTCTCAAAAACATCAACCAATAGGAATTTTGACAAACCAAAATGAGCTACCTGGTTGAATTCGGGCTTTCCACCATATAAACTGCAACCTTGAGTGTTAACCAACATCTTTGTTTGACTTCGACTTGTGGTGACTTTGACTTGCGGTGACTTTGACTTTTCACCTATTTAAAGGAAAACTTCAATGGAATTCTCTCCCTCATAGGGAGGCCCAACGTGAATCTAGAGATACCACCAAAATCAATGTGTCAAGATCTTTGACTTGACATTGATTTTGTGAGCATCTGGGATGGTAAAATTCTACACATGTCGAGAACATGTTTACTACCTAGGACCATCTTGAACTTCAAACATATAAAAAACTTCAACTTGACTTAATAAGATCCATTCTGGATCACTGTGCATGATCAAAGTTAGGAACTTTAGTAGTAGGTAAGGGGAGCTCGTCAGTTTAAGATGCACCAATGCAATGGTGCTTCCTCCAAGGGTGAGAAATCTAACAATGAGATGAATGGTACTTGTTGCTATGAATTGTGCCAATATTCCAATGATTCCTATTTCTTTATGATACTATCACACTCTAGTACTAATTGTTATGCAAACTACCTCAGTTCCATGCACTAGTGTGATTATTCATGGATTTTCATCGCTTGGGGGAGCCTTTATATTTTCCTCATGGTAGAGTATCCCTTTTCTAATGTATTTACCTTAGATTTTTTCTCATGCGTTATTGTGATCTCTTCGTCTTATTTCCTTTGTATTATCTCAAACGCAGGGCATTTCCATTAACACATTGCAATATCTTCAGTCCACTACCATCAATATGTTATCTAAATGCACTAGTCACATGGCTTTCAAGCATTGGTTTTGTTTACCTTTTTTCATGGTGTTATCACAATTATTGGTGTGTTGATATACCATTCCTATTGCAATGTTTTATTACCTCCCCTCACATGGTATTGGTAACATTTTGATATGGTATTTTCACATGATTCCCTTGTGGCGCTTTACATACCTTAATTCTAACGCATTAGCATTGTGCTATTTATAACTGTAAACACACTAATTTTCATGGCTTCTTTATGCAACTTGTATTAATATCTTTTAAAAGAACATTTTAAATATCCTTCCAACAAATAGTTTAATATATAATTTCCTCATAATTTAATAACTCCCTTACTTTCTCTTAAACAAATCACCTTTTGAATAGTTTTCAATGCAATCTTTTATCATTTATTGGATGAAACTTCTAGTGGTCTTAATGATGACTTATCAATGGTTATTTAATGTTTTGTTTTCAATTATCTTCAACATTGCATTGGGTTTTGTGCATGTTGCATTTAAATTCTTATTCACACTGCCATGATGTATTATATCGATGCCTTTATTTATCACTTTAGTGTGTTACCTTATATTTCATTTCTAACGTAGCTAGGTAATAATTATTTAACTCCTCCCAAAGCACTATATGATATCCCTTTCATCGCTCATGTTTTGAAAAATGCTTATCACAGCTTTTTCATGTAATCATACTTTTCATTCCTTGATTTCAACATCATTGATCTCCTTTGTGACATTTGCATCATATGATCACATGGTTTGTGTAATGTAAACTTGACATTACTCCATCATTTCCAGGGTTTCATTGTACATGCATAGTATCTCATCCTAGTGTGCATTTCAGTACATAGGCTTGCATTTTTTGCAACTAATTTCATTTGTATAGCTTATCCATCATAACGCACAATCATGGCTGTAGTATTTTATTATCTTGTTGCATGTTAACCATAGCCATTTATTACATGCATCCTTAAATTTCCATTGTACTCTCTAATTCCTCTCTTTGGGAATATTTTGTTTGAACCATATTCCAAATGTGATATGATAGATGGTGTGTATACCACCCTTTTTAGGATATTAATTCTACATGCATCAATATAATGTCATTATTGATGAGAAAAATTATAAGCACTAATAGTTTCAACATTTTTTTTTTATAGATTTTATAAAAAAACATCAAAATTATTTTGTGAATACAAATGACAAGGATTTTCCAAATTCCTTCCTCAAAGAGTGATATACCATGCAACATGTGGAAGTTTGAAGACTTAAGCTTTTGTATGTGGAAAACCATTTTCCTCAACCCTATTTAACCTTCAAGCACATTAATTGATTCAATAGCTCAAGGTGATATCATTATGCAATTCACTTCAAATCATGATCATGCAACCACTTTGACTATAAAATGTCATGAAACATCCAAGAGGGTTCAAGCAACAGGTGTATCTCAAAGGGTAGGAATCGAGGTTAAGCTTGGAAAAAAATTTCATTTATGCCATAAACATTAGGACGGTTTATTAAAATGCATGCTATCATTTCAAAATCATGTGTCTAGAGCAACACTCCCTTCAACCTTATGGATACAAAAGGAGATAAAACAAAATGGTTCAAGGCGAATATATGCAATATGCATAAGGAAGATATGAGCAACCATAACTTCCCATGGTAGCTAGGTCAACTAAGGTCTGATAAATTAAGGATCATGCCAATTCAAAACATAAATAGACATGTTAAAACCCTGAAATGAAGAGGGGGGACGCAAAATTTATGTGGTAGGATAAATTTTAGGGTGTTTTTATAGTAGCTACAACAAAGTCAAATGGATTTTCAACATTAGCTACCCCATTGGGCATGGTATAATTTTAAGTTTTGCCATCATTTGTTGATTTTTATCTTTAGGAAAATCGAGCTGTTGATTCCTTAAAACAATTGAAAGTGATCATCCTCAATAGCGGGATGTATAGAATTCTCTTTGGTTGTGAGGAATTCCAATATTTGTTGATCACCAACAAATTCACTCCATTTTTTGACATTATTAGGAATGGATGGTTTAGAAATAAATTCAATAGAAAACATATAAGCTTCATAGTATTCTAGTGAGGATAGATTAGAGGCTACAATGGCCAAACAATTCACTAAGAAATTCTAGGATCATGACAACATAGTAATATTAAAAGAGAGAAATAGTTAATGAGCCTATGAAATTGCTCATAATTTTTTAGGTGTATCTAGTTGTAATTTATTGAGTTCCTTATCTACCTAAATATTATCTTGATGTCTCTAAATAATATAAGTTGTTTCATTTTCATGTCAATATATTTTTTAAGCCCTTATACCAAAGCCTCATACTTAGTTGTGATATTAGTTGAATAGAGATCTAGTGTACATGATAGGAAATCAGACGTACCTTTTGGACATACAAAAATGCATCAAAGCCTTACTCCTTCCTAATAATTTGAACCATCTCAAATAAATGTCTAAAGTTTAAAGGAAATATCCATTTGTTGTGATTCTACTTGGCATTTGGAAGTCTCCATTTCCCTTTTATTTTCTATTAAAATGGTTTCTTCATTTTGTATGCTAACAATAAATTAAATTGGAGGAAGCACTTTGTCTTTCTATAGAGTTATCTTCGAATTTTTATGTTTTAAATTTTTTATATGAAAGCGACCAAATCAATAATATTAAAATCAAGTGAATAATTTCCTAAGGTAGGGTAATTAGAAGATGATGACTCATTTGATTCCTCAAAGTTAATCACCATGTCTTTCATATAATATTCTCTCTTAGTTCTTATATTGTTGGGTTGTCCATCCCTTCATAACCAAAGATGAGAACAATCAAAGGAAGAGTATTGATCCAGGTGGATGTTGGTGGCCACCCACCTATCCCATTTGGACCCCCACAACTGTCTCTTTCAATTTTTCAATTTCCTTAATTATAGCACAGTTTACCATTTTTAGCAGTTTTTCGGGTCCTAAACTTCTAGAGTGATTTTGAGGCCCCAAACGACGTCTTTTTGGGAAATCTACCGCCAGCAATTTTTCTATCGAAAAATCATCTTTTTTGTTGTAGTCCTCGGAGAAATCTTTGCAACGGGCTATCATGCGTGTTAAACGGAGATAATACGACCAATTCGTGACCCCGGGAAGTTGATGTACCAACTTACCCAAAACGGGGCCCACAATTTGGTGCTTCATCTTCTAGGGTTAGGTTTTGGAATGTGAAGGGTTTTCCATTGTTTCTCAACAATAAATAGGTCTTGAGCCTCATTGTAACATAGTTCAGAGGCATGTAGCCACCACATCTGTTCTCAGAGATAAGCTACCATCGCCCTAGCTGGTTTATTTCCATTTCTGTTTGTAAGCATATTTCAGTACTTTACAGTAATGAAATGAAGTATTATTTCCTCTTCATATTTGTCTTTATGGTTATCTCTAGATTTTATTGCACTCCTATTTAAATTCAGATTAGTGGTATCAGAGTGGTCTACTTTTTCTCTGTTTTTCTTTGCATGTCCCCAACGAGGTCAGGATATAAGGAGTTAAGGCTTGAACTGGTCGAACCTTTGCAAGACCAGCCTCACAAATATTGACGACCTCCCATTGCGGATGAGAAGAAATATGAGGGAGTAGGAGATCCTATCAAAATCTTGCTCGAAGAAGCCCTCGAGCAGCAAAGGAACACGATCATGGATAGCCTTGCGCAGATCCTTCAGTGGCTACCCAGAGGCGACGCGTCGGCTTCCAATAGCTACTCTGGAAATGCCACACCCTTTAAGGTACAAGTTAATTTTTAAATCCCCATCTTCGAGGGCCAAATAGATGCAGATGCCGAAGATAAATGGTTAAATTTGCTAGATGGGTATTTTTCTGTTCATGAATTTTCAAGTCGGGAAAAGATTGTTTTCGCTCTTCTCAAAGAAGCCCCCCACATCAAGGACTAGTGGGAAACCTACTGCGCGCAGAAGGATGAAAGTATAGGCTCATTATTTTCAGCCGCACCCACTTTGAATGACTTCCAGGATGCCATCAAGGAGCAATACTACCCTGTCAAAAGCTATGAGGACAAATACATCAAATGGACCACACTGCGACAGGGACAAGACCAAGATGTGCTGGAGTTCATAAACATTTTTCATACCCTTCACACACAGATGGGTATCAAAGATTCTAAGCTGCATCTGATACTCAAATACCACGGCTGCCTACACAGGTACGTCCAGGAAGAGATGGAGTTCTTGAACATCCCCTCACTCGGCACAACATACTAATACACTGTCAAAATTGAGCAAAAGTTCAAACAGAAGAAGCAAGACTTTGGATCTGCAAATCCGAAGCCCAAAGGACAAAGCCAAGGTGGGATGACCCAAGAAAACCTGTCGAAGCTGCAAGAAAATAACAACAACATGAAGCTGAAGAAGGACACAGGAAAGTGGTGTGAGTTACATAAGATTCCCACAAGTGAGTGTTAGACCAAGTAGGTGTTGGTGGCCGAGTTGAAGGCTTCTGAATCAGATGCATGTTTTGACCCTGAGCGAGAGCCCAACAAGGGGAATGGAAAAGGGAAGCAGATCATTAATGCAGAGCCCAGCGCCACTGTTGCCACCACCAAGATCCAGAAGAATGAGCCAGAAGACCCAGAAGAGGGGGAGTGCCTTTTCCACTCACAAATGTGGGTGAAGGGTTCACCGCTGCAATTCATTGTTGACAGTGGGAGCCAGAAGAACCTCGTTTCAGTAGAGGTCGTGAAGTGGTTGGGCCTACCGACTACACTACACCTGCATCCGTACAATATCGGGTGGCTTCATGAAGGATGAGATCTGAAAGTTCACTAGCAGTGTCGCCTTCCCTATAGCATCAAGCCCTTCACAGACAAGACATTGTGTGATGTTACACCTCTAGATGTTTATGATGTACTATTAGGCCATCCATACTTGTGGAGGCGACATGTTGTGTATGAGTCAAGGCCTCAGGTTGTCATTATTTCTTTGAATAAATCATTATACTAGATACCAGAGGTAGCTCCACCTACTGCCACCTCTTTGATCACTGCTAAGAAAGGTAGCAAGCCCATCTCCCAGACTAGGAAATTCATTTTTTGTCTGGTTCACTCCCAACGTAAGGGGAAGATCGTTGTTGCATCCATGACCCTCGCAAAGGGTTCCTCCACGCAATAGCAACAACAAGCTTCAGGTGGGCGACAAGGTTTGGTTGCATCTGCAAAGAGAATGCCTTACTAGAACCCATCAGAAACTCAGACCACTCCGACATGGTCCTTACACCAGTACCAAGGCTACGGGAAACAATGCTTTGAAGCACAACATTTCTCCATTCCTTCACTTGCACCGAGTGTTCAATATGGACCGTCATTGAACATGCTTCCCACCATTTCTAGACACATAAGAGATTGCATAACAACTCACCAGAGAGCCAGCTCAGTAGAAGCTTCCTCATCTCAAGGAAGAACTCAATGCAATGGGAACCATTGCTTCCTAAGGGGAGAGGAATGATACAGGTGGATGTCGTGGCCACCCACCTATCCCATTTGGACCCCCACAATTGTCTCTTTCAATTTTTCAATTTCCTTAATTATAGCACAGTTTACTATTTTTAGCAATTTTTCGGGTCCTAAACTTTCGGAGCCATTTTGAGGCCCCAAACGACGTTTTTTGGGAAATATACTGCCAATGATTTTTCTATCAAAAAATCATCTTTCTTGTCGTAGTCCTGAAAGAGATCTTTCCAACAAGCTATCATGCACGTCAAACGGAGATAATACGACCAATTCGCGACCCCGGGAAGTTGATGTACCAACTTGCCCAAAACAGGACCCACAATTTGGAGTTTCATCTTCTAGGGTTAGGTTTTGAAATGTGAAGGGTTTTCCATTGTTTCTCAACAATAAATAGGCCTTCAAGCCTCATTCTAACACAATTCAGAGGCATGTAGCCACCACATCTCTTCTCAGAGATAAGCTACCATCACCCTAGTTGGTTTATTTCCATTTCTGTTTGTAAGCATATTTCAGTATTTTACAGTAATGAAATGAAGTATTATTTCCGCTGCATATTTGTCTTTATGGTTATCTCTGTATTTTATTGTGTTCCTATTTAAATCCAGATCAAGTATACCTATAACTTTTGTGACCAATATCAGCAAAGTAGGGGACCATAATATTTAGGGATATCTATGACAACAATGTGAATGACTCAATGAATCTTAGAATTGGATTCCACCCCAATCAAACATCATTCAATTCCCAAACAGCTTTAAATTCATACCTATCAAACTAAAGAATATTATTATAACATTTTGTGGGCGTTGCGTTTACATTGGTATAGATCTACTATGGTATCAAAATTTGAGGATGCTTTAGAATCTACCAAACAATTGTGGACATTGTACTTAAATATTTCAAAATTGTGTTAAGAAGCGAATAGCTAGAGACTTAGATATTTTCTTGGTCATGGATAGATTTAATATTGAATTCACGGGGGCTTAAATGGGGGAGAAATACCATACCACATGGGTTCATACTGGGGGATATATATTGAGGAAAAAATGACATAATATATTGGGGGATATATATGGGGTAAAGGGTTTTTAAATTGATAGCTATAAAAAATGGAGCTCAAAGTTAGTTGAAAAATATAAAGGGGTATAAAAAATGTTAATGAAAAAATGGATACCCACAATAACTAGTCAAAGTAGGGGTTTCTTAAATTGGGAAGGAGTATTGGGTTCATATTGGTAGGGGGCTCAATAACGTAAATTTTAGAGGTATTTTCCAATATGTAGTTAAATTAAGGGTATTGTTTAATATGCCATGAACACACTTGATATGATAGACCTTCATTGAGCGAATCCCCTGTGATTCAATTTAAGTACTTATTGAATCAATTGTATTGAAGACCTAAATAGGGTTTTATGTTTCTTCCCCTCTTAATTCCTAAAGAAATATTTTTTGTTATTGGAATATTTCAAAAAGATCCAACATCAAAATAATTTATTTTATTTTCTTTAAATACCCAACTAGTTTATATATTATTCCGTCAATCTTTGATCCCACGAGTTAGGGAATTTAATGTGGAAATGGACATAGAAGTGAGAGAAGGTTCCTAGGACTTACTTGTAGTTATCGAAGGGGTGGGATGAAACCGAGGTGTGGAATTTTTTATCTTCCTTTCGGAAAAACAATGTTTTTCCTACCATATCCCCTTCTTTGGTTATTTTAACTTAATGAATCATATCCCATAGGATCATAGTCATGTTTGGAGGGTGTTCATTTCACTCTTCATCTATTGTATCTCATTCTTGTTCGTTCATTTGGTTAACTTAGGCACACCCATCAAAACATTTATGGCTACATGGTTCACAGAATTTATCCATTATAGGCATATTTTAGCAAGGGGTTAGTTTGATGGTAATTGTAAAATATATCTAAAGTTATATTTCCCAAATTAATATTTAAATTAGTTAAAGCTGGTTTAATAGATTTGGTAGGTGGATTTTTCGTTCTAGAAAATATATTAGGTTCCTTCTCCTATCTGTACCTTCATGTCAATGATCTCATTCCATATCTTTTCTATCATTATTTATATATTTTCCATACCACTGGCTTATTTTTCATTAGACTTAGTTGAATGTTTTATTTAACATTTTGATAATAAGATGCCATGCTGGATGAGCTACGGGTGAGGATGAAAACAACATGGAGCTAGGGTCTTCTCTACACGAGAAGGCTATTCTGGATATGGCCACCATTTTCAGTTCATTGGAGGGCTCGAAGAGAGGATACAAAGCTCCTCATGGACTATGGTAGCTGGAACTGGAATCACTACTCACTGCCTTGGATGGGCTCAACTCTCGGGTGGATGAAGCAGACTCCTCTTCTCTAGATTTTTTGTTCTCAGGTTGTGGACCTAGCATGGGTTTTGCTCGGCGACTACCCAAGTAGTCAGACTCGAATAATGTTTGCTCATGAAAGGTTGTAGGGGATTTTGTGTTGGGTTTCTAGTGGTATCAGTTGTTTGGGAGTGATACAGGTCGGTTCCACCTGTTCCAGACTCCTGCCCTCCCAAAAGGCATTTCTTTTGACCTAGAGATGGCTTCTACAATTGGTGTGAATGTGAGTTGTTAGATACAAAACCTCCCATGCACGGGCCAGGGCCCCCCTTGATGCTACCGACCTATTGGAGCTAGGTAGCAGGCACCTGGCCAAAATAACATGTTCTTTCTGATACTTGGTGACTCATGATCTCCCCCCTAATGCATGGATAGTAGGCATTATGAAGGAAGTTGGCTCCTCACTCTGGGTAAACCCTTCCCGTTTTCAAATTTATATAAAATTTCCAGAAGGGCCTTCCCTGTTGATTTGGATTACTCTAATAGACAATGTTCTTTGCCTGAAACATTCCATTTTGCAGAAAGCTAGATATCTAGCAAACTTGCAAAACTTAATTTATGTAAGTAGAGCCTTACAGGATTTTAGGCAATTGCAGAATTGTGATATCCAAAGGGCATCCACCATTGTCCACAACCTAAGATTAAGGGTGGATCAGGGACCGTAATACATCCCTCTATGGCGGGGAAGGTTTCTGGGAGAAATCCAATGAAATTTCCATTAGAAAAAATGAACCAAACAATTAAAGGCCCCTCGTTTAAACATTTCTCTAGGGGAAAATATTAGCGACAGAAAAAAAACTACAGGATAAAAAACTATCCACAATTTCGTGTTCATTTTGTTGACATTTCGAATCCTAAAGGGGGTCCATCATTAGGACTAAATTAGATAGAATAGAATAGAATGAAAGCTTATTGAGAGAAGAGTTTGTCGACCTGGGAATAAATAAACCTAGATCCCTAATTTTTATAAGGAAGCCGACATATGATTTCTAATTTATTTATTATTATTATTTTTATTTTTTAATAGCTTTTAAATATTTTTATTTAATTATTTATTTAGTTATTCCCACTGTTCTCACCTAGAACCTCAAAATTATTTTAATTGATATACTTAATTTTTAAATATAAATAAAATAATTGATATTAATTATAAATTAAGTATATCAAATTATTTATTTATATTTATAAATTAACTATATCAATTAAAATATTTTTGAGGTTCTAGGTAGAACAGTGGGAATAACTAAATAAATTAAAAATAAAAAAAAAATTAAAACTATTATAAAAAATAAAAAAATAATAATAAATAAATTAGAAATCATATGTCGGCTTCTTTATAAAAATTAAGGATCTAGGTTTATTTATTCCCAGGTCGACAGACTCTTCTCTTAATAAGCTTTCATTCTATTCTATTCTATCTAATTTAGTCCTGATGATGGACCCCCTTTGGGGTTCGAAACGTCGACAGAATGAACAGAAAACTGTGGATAATCTGGAACATGCCACTGTAAAAAACTACCACAAAAGCTTAAAATCGAACAAGATAAAAAACTATAGGAAGGTTCAGCCACTATCCCATACATATTGGAGCTAATGAACTCAACTCTAGAATTACAAATAGATGATCCTAAAGTGGATGTGAATTGTTCCTCTTTCATATGGCAAGCCATCATTTGTCAATTTAACTATTTTTGGCCAAAACCAGAGGAACTTTTTCACTGGATTTTGACCAACTGGTCCCTCAATTACGAAATACATCTTTGATCAAAAGGTTTTTTATTGTAAAACTCCCTTCTCTTGCTTTGAGAACTATATTTTGCAGGATGGCCATGGTTCTAGGGATTGACTGGATTTTTCGTCACCCCGTGGTTCCCAGATTTTGATGTAAACACTATGGTTATTTCCAGAATTCCGGTGTGGATTTCAACTGCACAACCTACCTCTTCATTTCTGGAATCAACACATTCTCTCTAGTATCGGGAATAGCATTAGGAAATATCTCAAAATGGATTCCCAAAGGTTGGAAGAAAGGATCTTCACCTTTGCTAGGATCTGTGTGGATGTGAACCTCAACAAAGTTTTGTCAGATTGTATTTAGCTAATCCATAAGCAGATGAACTAGACTTAGAACCTAGATTATGAAGACATAACGTTCAAATGTACAATATGTAAACAAACTAGGCATCTTCAAAACATATGCCCGAAAGAAAAAAAAAAAAACAATGTCAGGAGGAAGAAAAATGGGAACCAATAGAAAGGATGGAACTTCTTCCCACCTTAACGGGAAATGTAGGAAGATGAGGCTAAGGTGGACATCCCTTTTCCTGGGAACAACTAGACATCACAAGCACCAAACAAATAGGAGGAGTCTACTCAAGTACCCAAGGAAACTCAGGACAATCAGGCATGAGAATCCCAGGGAGAACAATAACCCATGGAATCATAACCAAGCGTCATGTCAGAATCACTGGAACCAAGTGGGTACAAGCAGATACACTCATCAGACACTTCAGACTCATGTAAAGACATCCTCAAATCTGATGCATCTCAGCTTGCTCTGGTCACTACCATTCAATAGTAGGGGGGATGACACAAGGTTGAGAAGAAAAAAGGGTGGAAAACATAGTTTTCTAGCCATTGTATATTAGTTTGCTTTTATTTTTGATGCTCTTGTTTACCATTAGCCATCGACTGGTGTTGATTGTTTCTTGCGAGTACAACATGTAATTTTATTTTTATATGTTAATAAAATTATGCTTTTTTCATTAGAAAAGATACCATGTTGGATATTTATTAGATAATTATATGATTTTCCATCCATATTGATTCTGTAAGAGAGGAAAATTGGAGGAATAACCTCATAGGACCATTTTTACTTGTGGGTCCCAGTTTTGTGAATTAGGATTTGAGACCTTTTCAAAAATGATAGAGGAATTACACAACAATTTTTAAGGGCAAAATTTTTTCACTTGATTGGATCAACACTTATCTATTTTATACACTTAGATACCTTTCAAACAAAACACACAATTTTTCAAATGGCTTTCATGTGCAAATGTTATGCCAATTGAAAGTTGACCTTCCTATTTTAACCACTATGATTTGTGAGGATTCGAGGTCATACACCATTATTCATGGAAGAGGGGATAGCCTTGTGACCATGTAGGATAGGGCGATAGACGAGTAAATATTCTACCTCTATTAAAGTGTTTATGGAGTCAAGCTTAACCACTACTCCACTATTAGGTTGTGTTATAACTAGGCCTCTAGGAGGAAAAGCAATTCCATTATATTCAAGTACACTCTTTTCCATATATGAGTAGGGTATGAAGAGAGAGAGAGAGAGAGAGAGAGAGAGAGAGAGAGAGAGAGAGAGAGAGAGGCTTATGTTGTGGCAACCCACGAGCATTAGGTCACACTCCTTTGTACTTTCACCCATCCTTGTTTAGGGAATGAGATAGTAGATCAAACTCACATTCGATCTAGGTTTTCTCCTATTTTGTTCATTTAGGTTTCCGAGTTTTACATTTCTATTCTCTAGTTTCCATACTTTCCATATTACATGCCTAAGTAAAATAGTAATAAACAAATGTAGAAATCTAAATAGAAATTAACCCTCATAATTTCAGATTTTACTAGACTTTATTTATCATATTTTTTGTGATGAACCATCTATTGGAATATCCATGATAGATTGTGGATAGTATTGGTATTAGAGAATCTTTGGATATTTTGTGTGAATTTGTAAGGAACCTAGACTATTTTAAGAAAAAACTGTTAAATCCCCAGCCATGGAAAAATATTATTTTAATAATCCTCGAGATGTGGTAGAGGATATATTTTCAAGGTTATAATAACAATTCATATATGTTAGTCATAACATGAATTTACTTATGCAAACTTACGAGAGAAAGTTTGGTATTGGAGAAGATGGAGGATCCAAATCAATGATCCAATCAAAGGGGGAAATGGGAAATCAAAAAGAACAAGGGAGGGAGTTTAAGAAATAACCAAAAAAGGAAAACCTAGTTCGAGTGACATGAACCATCCAGAGACCCTATTTAAGATGGAAGAAAAGGTCAACACCAAGCTATATCAAGGTGAGATTGATGCTTTGAAGTTAAATAACTAGTTGCAGCAGTTAGACATTTATTTTAGTGCTCACCACATAGAGGAAGAATGAAAAAATTCATTTTCTTGTTTGAAATTAGAGATCCATGCCCTATCCTAGTGGAAAAACACACATGAACCCTAATAATAGATGAAGATCCTCTAGTGACTAAGTAGGTGGATTTCAAAACTCTCACAAAGTCAGAGTTATACCCTATCAAGTATGTAGAGGACATTGGATTCAAAAATTATATTGAGAAGGGGGGTAAATTAGTATAATTATTATATTTTACTTAGTTGAAAATTTAATCATCATAAAACATTGGTTTCATAGGATTAGTAAGTGACACATGATATACGTGGAAACCCTTATGGGAGAAAACCATAAAGAATATTGAAATGAAAGGTCTTGTAGGAACCAACCTATTATTGATCAATTTGTAGGTACCAACCTACTTGAGACACGAATCCCATCTTTTATTTTATATACACCAACCTATAGGAAACACCAATACCATCTACTTATTTGTAAGCGCCAACCTATAGGAGACACCAATCCCCTATGTTTCTTTGTAGGCATTAACCTATAGGGGAAACCAATCCCCTTTGTTGAGTTTTAGGAACCAATATATAGGGGAAACCAATCCGCTTTGTTCATTTTTAGGAACCAACCTACAAGACACACCAATCCCCTCTATTACAAGATTTGTAGGCACCAACTTACATGAGAAACTAATCCCCACTAGTACAAATATTCATAGGAACCAACCTACTTCCCTAAGTTTCATTGCTTCTTCATAATGTATGCTAGTTTCTTTTTATCTCATTAATTATACTTGTTTCTTTGACCTTCATCAGGGCTTCCTCTTTTTTTTTTTGTTCACCAGGTCTACTTACTACTTCTTTATTCACTATATCTACTTTCTACTTCTTCCGTCACAAGGTCTACTTCTCCCAAAACATGTTTCTTTTACCCTATCCTGAGGAACAAAGTTGCACAACATGTTGTTGAGTCCCAAACTTGCATATTTCCTACACCTTTTTCTAGCTTCTTTCCATTCATCTGAACCTCCTAAGTCATCAGTATCATTGCATATTAGTTTAAAAAGGGAATTTAAAGTGGTTTCTTGACTATGTGTTCGTGTTGCTATTTGAACTAGATTTTTGTTTATAAGCTGTGGAATCTTGTAACTTTCCGTAGCCAGCCCAACTTTCCGCAGCTTTTTTGTCAAAGTCTATATTGCAGGTGTCTTTAGGTGAATCGAGCCACATGGGCAAGTTGCAAACGACGTGGACATGGAACGAGTCCTATTGGCTGAGTCGAAGTCATCAAAAGAGGCCATAGTCAACGGTGGGAAAAGTGGTGGTCAACTTAAGAGTCCTACGGTGATAAAACTCTGTTTTTCACCACGTGAAGCTTTGCGCGGTTGTTCCTAAATCTTAGGGGACAAATCAACACTTGTGGACTGGTCCATGAACCGAATCCAATAGTCATGCTCCAAAGATTTAATCTTCACGGTAGCCATAATGCTAAATTTTGGGATGTGGTTGTTTACATGTCTTTTATCAGTGCAGATTATAGGAAAGTAGTTATGTCATCCTCTGTTATAAATAATGCGTTCTCATACACATATTAGTTAGCTTTGGTAATTTAATTTTGACTGTTAACGAGCCCACTGTGCCGTGACTTTATCTTTGTGTTATGACTGCATTTTAATACATGAGAAGACTCTGTTTATAAGCTCAATTCATGGTTGATCGTTGATTGTCTGAGGATTGTGCAGAGGGCCCCTGCACAGGTTGAGGTTTTGTTTATTACTTTATAGTGTCATGCTTTATTTCTTTACATTACTTATGCCATAATCATTCACTTGTATATATATTGCATTTCTTATGGTATTAACGTTTGATAGTTGTGCATAGCTTTTCACGTTTTATAATGTTGTTAACTGATCAGTGCCTTTGTTTCAGATTAAAATAGGTAGCCCAGGCATTTACACATAGTTTTCTAATGACTAATGACATGGAATTATTCTTGTCCTTCTACTGATTCATTTCCTTTAGTTTTTAGTTCCAACACTGTGTTATTTATTTCAGTTTTTCTCGTTTACTCTTCTGCAAGATAGATATTAAATTACTCATGTCATTTTCAGTTACCTCGTAAATCCAGAGTCAGTCGAATGGTGAGGGATTGAAGTATGAATTCGTAGTCTGATATTAGTTTATTTTTCTGCAAGTTAGTTATTAAATTTCTCATTTCATTCTCAGTTACCTCCTAAAGCTAGAGCAAGCCGAATGGTGAGGGATTGAAGTATGAGTGTGTAGTTTGATAATAGTTTTCTTTCGTACAAATTAGATATCAGATTGCCCAACTTGTTTATGAGTACCTCGTTAAGGCAGAGCGAGTCGAATGGTGAGGGGTCAGAATATGAGTTGATGTAATGTGATTTTAGTTTACTTTGCTTGCAATTTTTGGATTACTTTGAGTTCAGTTTTTCTTATATTTTTACGGCAGCAAGGATATTGGGTTTCATGGTCAATAGCTCACTGTTGTTTAATTAGAATAGTGGCACATTTTCACTCTCTTTTAGGAATTAGTTTCATCATTGCATGTTTTAAAAACCTTTTTTTTAAGTTTGAAGTTTTGAAAATCATTTTAAAGGACATCATTTCCTTGAACATTTATATCATAATTGTCTTTTAGAATTTCCATCTCACATTAGGGAATTAACAGAAATAAACCCAAAACAAAACAAAAACTCAAAAACGACAAAAAATTAAGAAATAGGTTATCTTGCACGTATAGTGCGCCGCACTTCAACAGTTTACGACTCCTGGATTGACAATTAATACAACAATTTAGGACACTTTAAATTGACCAAACATTTTGGCGCCATTGTTGGGGAAGTGTAACTAGGTAGCCAATTTCCTTATAAAAAAAAACAATAAAAAGAAGGGAAAAATTGATAACTTCTTGAAGTATGCTCTCCTCTTGCACTTAGTGTGATCTGGAGGATCAGAAAAGAGAGTTATTGGTTCAATAATTTCTTAA